>APFE030474076.1:0-11959 GCA_000404065.3 Pinus taeda | reverse complement strand
AATATCTGGATCACATGACAATCCTTGCTCAATCCTGGGCTGCTTGCCCCTCTCTGATACCTGTGCTGCTGTCGAAAGCGAGGCCCCTTCCACCTGGTGTGGAGATAACACTCGCGGTGCTGATGAAGAAGGTGAGATCCCTTCCACCTGGTGTGGAGAAAATACTCACCTAGCTGCTGCAAATAAGGCCCTATGGCCTCTATGATAAGTGACCAATGGAGGAGAACTGACATGTCTAGTCTCAGGAATATCATGCTGCTGTAATGGTCCTCCCTCCTCATGAACAATCTCAAGATGTGGTGGTGTCCTTGTGAAGAACTCTCGGGAGATGAACTCCTCCCATGGGATGCCATGTTGAGCCAACTGATGCATGACCACAAACTGAATCAAACCATAATGATAGAGGCTCCTATGTTGCTGTGCTGGACTCTTCCTCTGCACCAATGGCACCATCCTTTCAATATTCCGGCATATGAAAAATGGTATGTTCATCATCCGTACCCGTGTGAAATGCATCAACACGCGAATATGGTAGAAAAACAAACGTGAAAATCTACCCTCACATGTGAAATAGCGCATGATGAGCTTCATCAAGGGAACATACTCATCCTTCAAAAATATGAAATGAACTACACCAGTCATGTACCTCATATATTGAGGTTTAATGTAAGGTTCATACTGAATCCTGTCCAATATTTTGCGCTTGTTCCACTCTTCTCCAACATTAGGAATCCTCGTTGCTTGAGAAACCATCTCAGGTGTTAATGTAAAATCCACCCCTGCAAGATTTACATGCCCGTTATGCAAATGCAAAACAAACAAGCTTACCAATTCCCTGTGAAGCTAAATTTGAGAAATCCTCTCGCAAAATTCATAACATGAGAAGTAGCGAAAACATGTGACCGCCAGTGGACAAGCCTGCAAATAGCTCAAAGTGGTGGGCTCCTCTCTCACATGGTGACCACCCTTACCACCCCTCCTCCTTTGTACCTCAACCTCTGAATCTGACTCATGGTCATCACTTTGCTCATAGTCGGTTTCGGTTTCTGACATGGTTTTAGGAGCAAAGTGGCTGAAATGTACTGCTACTTCTGCTTTAAAATTTGATGTTTTAACTATTTTGAAATGTTGTTTCAAGGGGACAAGTAGCACAAGGGAAATGTTAGGGAAGGGAGATTTGGAAGGGAAATTGGGAAAAACATATGAAACAGGGAGTTTAGGGGGAGAATTATGACATTTACATCATCATACAACTTCATTTGCAAGGATGTTATGGGAGGTAGGGTTTAGGGTTTGATTTTTGATTTATTAATATTTTTGGTAGGGAAATTAAGTAACAGTGATAAGGGAGTAAAAAATGAGAGGTGGGAAAATGTAGGAACAATAGGAATGAAAAGGAATACCTTAAAACAACAAAACAAACCCTAGCAACTTTGACATTTCAAGCAAAAGCACATGGAGTCTTTAGTTGCAAATGAGGCTTTGAAAACATAATCATGATCTTCTTCAAGCTTAGCAAACCATAATTTACATGATTGAAGGCCTACCTGACAAGCTTGAGGAGATTTAGGGTCTTTTTCAAGTTTATAACCAATTGCTGCCTGAGAGGTCACGCACAGAACCCAAGAGGTCGCGCCCTTGTATTTTTCTAACTGCTGGAACCCCTTGGAGAGGTCGCGCACGGTTCCTCTCTGCAATTCCGCCCAAATGCTCTTGAAAATGATTTTCTCTATTGCTTGAAGGCACAATGAAGCTTAATGGAGGGAGAGAGAGACTTTATAGCCTTGGTTTGAATTTATTTCATGTCAAAACCCTCTTTCTAATGTTTTTTTCATGACACTTTTTAAATTTTGAATGTTGCTGACTTTTTGGTTTCCTTTTGTCCTGAAATTGGTTGAATTGATGTTTTTTCTTGAAAATTTTTGCAGGGATAGCTTCTGAGGACTCTTGGCAAAGGGGACCAGGGCTGCATGCTGACTTTAGAGGAATTTTTGAATTTTTACAATTTTTACAAAATTTGGAGAAATGACCTTGGCTTTAAAAACAGGGTTTTTAAATCCAAGGTAAAAAATTAATTGTACAAGATGAAATCTTTGAAGAAACACTTTGATAATCATCCCTCTGGCCTGCTGGGCATTTATTGACTTTAGAGACATGACCTCAGAGACAAATTGGACCTAAACCCTAGACCTAGGACTTTTGACCTTAAGACAAGACAAGTAACTTTGAAAGAGTTTATTGACTGAAACAACTTGATCCAGCAGTGCCAAGAGGGGAATAAAGACACCAGCTCCTCCATCAGGGTTATGGCATGCCTAATGGAATGCAGTGAGATGACATTGATGAGACACCTACTTATGCAAATGCAAAGAGTGTTGATCGCTGATGGAGGGCTACTAGACCGACTCTAACAATTCCAATGGGGCTTGTTCTGCCATTCTCCTCCTAGGATAGACTCTTCCAATTTCTAGATTAGCCTTAACAATTTCTCCCTCTCCTAGTTTGATCTTTGACCTAGTTAGCATTCAATAATCCAACACAAGCTTGTCTAATCTTAGCAAACCTAAAGCTCTGATACCACTTGATCTGAAAATGAAGATCTTAGATTACTTTGAAGGTATTACAGACTCATGCGCATGAAATTTCCCATATTACTTAGTGCAATTGATCGATAAGATTGTGAATAACATAGACAAGGAAGCAGTTAAAGAAACATAATAACTAAACACACATAACACAGCAAATTTAATATGGAGTTCACCCAAAACTCCTGGGCTACGTCTCCTGTTCCAGCCTTCAACGGTGACCTCTCTATTATGTCTTCAAGAGTAGATTTTCACAAAATGTGAGCTCAATTTGAGTCTCAACACAACAGATACAAAACAACAGGAGTTTGCTTGAATCCTTCAAGCCTCTATGAGTACACAGACTCTTTCTCTCCTTCTTTGGCTCTGTTTTCTCTCTGTCTTAGCATTGCTTGCCTCTGTCTTTGTCATTCTATGGCTTTAAAGCCAATCGACGTTGTTTGTTCGTTTACTCTTCTGGGCTTTTTAGCTCTGACTTCTGTCCGCTCAAATCCCCCTCTGAGCGTTAGAAATCATTGCTAGACATCTTCAAGGATGGTGGCCACCTGTTCTGTAACGGAAGGGACCCTTGGTGCCTTTGAAATCCAAAAAATGGTCATTCTTTGTTTACAAAGAGAAATACTCTAAAACACAAGAAAATTCACCAATTTGTCGTTTATCAGACTTCAAAATCATTAATTCCGCCCTACATTCCTATTGAGTCTGCCTGTAATCGCTTTTGCAAGTCGCAATGCCATTGTGCCATGGTTTCCTATGTATTTGTAAAAATACATAAAAATACTGAAAAAGGCTTTATGGAGGACTTCAAATAATATACATTTGCATTTATAAACCCTTTTGGGTTCGGATACATCGCATTGGGCGCATTCCCTATATATTTCGTTTATTTAACGAAAATACGAAATAGATAGAAAAACATGTTTTTTGGAACTCAAAATGTATTAAGTTTCATCTATAATCCTATCGGGTCCGGCTATCGCAGTCGCATGTATCGGCCCTGCTCCTTTGTATTGCTCCGATGCGATATGTCGCAATCGCATATCCCAAAGTTTCGGCCCGTTGGTAAGTGCTCCTTTGTATTGTGCCAACATGATATTGTGAGTTAACTTGGGCCGTCGATCTACGCGCTTGATCGACGATCCTCGTTGGCTCACGTTGATCGCTGTCGCAACAGTCATATGATAGCCTCCGCCTGCCTTCGCCAATTGCGATATGTCAATCGGATCTGGGCTATTGATTGGCCAGATGCGACGGCTCCTGTGCATCGTTGTCCAAGCCTCCGATAACTTTGTTTTTGGCCATTTCTTCCTTGTAATTCTCTCCCAATAGTGTTTTCCGCCTTTCGTAAGGTTTTTCCTTATGCGATAGTTTTTTATTTTGAAGACTTAAAGGGTGTTTTGGATCCATTTTGGATCATATATGCAAATTTACTCAGTAGTGAATGTTGAAAACCTGAAGCTTTATGAACCTCCATTGATTATGGATACCAAAGAGGTTGCACATATTCCTATAATGGATGATTTTTCACCAGAGTATCTAGACAAGTTGCCCAAAGATATCATACTTGACAGGAAAACCAGAACTTCACAACAGGGAGATGTGGAGTACATTTGTGTTGGCTTCAAAGGAATGCATCTGAGTAAAGCTCGATGAATGGAGAAAGAAAAAGCAAGGGAGCAATTTCCTCACCTGCCAATTGACTGAAAAGGCTTTTGGCGGTCCAAAAGCTCTTAGTGGGGAGGATTGATCTAGGTGGATCTCTAAAAAGTACCAGTGGCATGGTAAAAAGGCTCAAAACTAAAAATGGCGGAAACTCTATAAACTTAGCAATAGATCGAAGTGCTCGTCATCTTGATTCCAACGATGTGAATGACACTCGAATCTGAGCTCATATGAAGAAGATAGTGCAAGTCAAAGTTAGGTTTGACTTAGACAGGTGGCAGGAGAAGATGACATGGCAGAACTCTTCAACGAATGGGGAAGTGCCAAGTGGCAGGGTGCCATTGGCCCCGCATTTCACTAATCGCCAAAGGCATAGGTTCGCGGTTAAGGAATCAACCTCGGCAGAGTCAAGATGTGATGTGATAATCACATATCGCAATCACAAACAAAAGTTCTTACAGAATCGTCCCCCGACAATCAGGGTTGTGATTGCGATATCACAATCGCATATAGCATAGCATGCATTCTTAAAAAATAAGACCCGTCGGTTCCACCGATTGCGATTTTCCAATACTCCCGGATGTGATATGGTATAGAGCATGGTTTTGGAAACATGGTGGGTCCATTGGATCGTACATCGCACATCACATCTTGCAGCGGCCATTATGGAGGAACACCTTGGTTCCAACCGATTGCGATTCGCGATGGGGTTATTAGCGTTGACAAAGCCACCGAGTTCAAGGTATATGTCAGTTCATGTGAAAACAGTGTCAAGGGCAATTTTTCTATGTTTGCCAGGTTTATTACCTACAGCCTGAGAATCTATATTGTAAGCGCCCACCTGCTAAACTTGTCATCTATTGGGAACTACCCAAGATTGAGGAGTCGGTCAATCAAGTATATACATATATGGTACAGTCCACATAGGAAAAGGGGGAGACTAGCACAGGAGTTCAAAAACCATTGCATACAACTGTAACCCGACCTAGCAGCAGGCGGGAACCTCACCTTGAGGAGCAGGGAGGTTCCGAGAAGGTGCAGAAGCTTCATTCCTCCGAATTGGGTGTTCGGATAGGCGATTTTTCATGATTTTTCACTAGGAGTTCAGGGGTACTATCTATTTCTAAATCTGGGCTCTCCATTCTTCGTCCATCTTCCATCTTGGAGGTATAAGGATTGTAAATGTTGCTTGTACTTTTATCTCTTTTTATGCCACTTAATGAATAAAGGCCTCCCCACTATTTAGCAGAGCCCAGAGACGTAGTCCAAATTCCATAAAATCCCAAATCAAATATTTGTGTCATAGTTTCATGCTTATCTTTTTATTTCCGCATTGTTTTATGTGCCTTTAAGTTCCATGGTTAATAAGCTATGTTATATGTCATTCTGATGCATCTATAAGTAAAAGATCTTAGATCATTGACCCAGTTGAGGAGATTGACATACCAAACCCATCCTCACATTTACAATAGAGACGTTAGAGGTGAAAAGACCATGGGGGTGCAGCCATCTACATCATGTGGCGAAAGTTGACTAGATCAGGGCACCGGATCTCCTGAAAAGGAGCAGGCAGGACAAAGATGGTTAGAGGGTGAGACCAGGGCGCACTTTTGTTGGTGGAGAGTTGGCTTTAGATATCAGGAGCTTGAGGAGGAGGTTGAGCATGATGTTGAGATCCCATAGGATGGTGAGGAGCACTTTGATATACCCGATGTGGCACAGGAGTCACATTTATTAGAGACCTCTTTGATAGCCCCAATTGACACCTTGGTGGAGACGATAAAGCCTACACACATAGAACCATCTGTTGAGGGGGTGCCACCTGATGAGCCTCATCATTGGGTAATTATATGGGCCTTAATTCACCTCCTAGCTTAGTCAAACCAACTTTTCTCACAACTTATTACATGTTTTTATTATATTTTGTTTATGAGATGAGTTAGAGTTGGATATTATGCCTAGTGGACTAATATGCATTGAATGTGGGATTGAAGGAGAAAATCAAGGAATTTTGGAAAATAGTAAGGTTAAAACTCGAATGGGACAAGGGAGAGGGATTGTAGGAGGTAAATCCTCCTCATTTACTTCCCCCCCATTCAAATATTCCTCCATCCATCACACCCGCTCTAAGTGTAAGCAGCCAAGCCATGAGGATTAGAAGGTAGGTAAGCAAGTGAGAAACAAAGAGCTAGTTTATCTCGATTTCGGGAGCCGAGCCTCCCTGATTTTAAGGAATTTATTGGGGACTTTAGTTGTATAAGTAGAGAGGCCTAGAGCCTCACTAGGATTCGAATTTTGGTTGTAAAACTCTAAGCTATTTTCGAGCTCCAAACTTGTGAAAGTTTTATTGATGTAATTTTTTGTTTTGGTAATAAGAATTAGTTTTGTTTTGAGCCAGCACTAATTTAACTCAAAGGGATGAAGCTCTTGGGTTAGGGCCCAACCCTAGCAACCAAGGCTCCTCTTTTCTTGTATCTGTATGTTTAGATTAGCCTCATAGCTTCATTGTTAATTTGCTTTTAGATGTGTAGATTGGATTGGTTGTTTATTAGTTTGCTTCCATTTGTGCCTTACTTCAGTAACAGGTTAGTAGGAATAAAAGGAGTACCACAATGTTGTCAGTGGGTGTCTTGGCCTCATTTCCTCCCTTTCAGATCATGACTTTAGGAAGGGGCCTTTATGCAGCCCCAAAAACACAGATTTCTATATCTTGCATAAGCTTTAGAGGTTACTGTATTTAAGTTAGCATTTGATCAGTTTTGCAAAGTAGGATTTCATTTCCATATATTATATCTTCACTCCTGCAGTAGATCTCATCCATTCTTTCATTCTTTTCAGCAACTTTCCTCATGCATCATGTAGGCAGTTAGTTCATTAATTCTGCTTTTCTAGTTTATGAGAATGCTTCTTGTTTACATAGCTTTTTGGGAATTATACATGTTTTATGTAGAGTAGGTGCTTCAGGAGGAGACAAGGACTTCATAGCCAGCAACCACCTTCCACTCCATCCACCATAGTCATTCCTTGTTTTCACCATTGCCTTCACTAGTTTTCATCATTTTTCATAGAAATTCTTCCAAGCACATTGAGTGAATCCAACCATCCTCTATCTTTGTTATTGACTTCTAAGTGATCCTAGACCTTTCCTCACTTCATTCCACCCATCTACAGCCTTACCTAAGCCTTCCATCACCTCCAACACATTCCATTTTTCTCTCGGTTGTATCCTGTAGGTTTACAGGGAATCCTGTAGGTTTTCCTAAAATGGCCTGTTTTGAGGCTGAATTGAGGGAAAACCTCTAGAAAGTCGCCAAAAGCCTCCCAAGGGTCTCCCACACCATCCAACCATCTCCTAACCCTTCCAGCCATCCTCCAACATCCTTAATTCACCTGCCACATCACCCAAAGAAATTAGTTTGCATACATGATTTTGCATGAAAAGACAAAAACACAAAAATAGATTTATTTCAGTCCCTTTACTTGCACTTCAGTGATGTTTGATGCTTCTTACTGCCATGCTTAGATAGTAGCATTTGGTTCATGATAATTTAGCATTATTGCAAAGCATAGTTTCTTGGCAGTTAATTAGGAAATGGTGTGATTTAGCATTGAATTTCGGTCTTTTCCATTATTGCAGTAGAGTAGCTCTCCCTTAGAGAAGATTTCCCTTTCTTCCATCAAGAAACCAAGCTTCTTATGACTCCATAGAAGCCTAGCTTGAAAACCCCAGTGGTCTCTCTCTAGTTGAACTGTGAAAAAAGGCAGAACCATCACTGTTACTTGTGTATACAACACTGTCACCTCCAAGTTTGTATGAAAACCGGGTTGACAAAGTAAAGTTGGTAGCCCAGGAGTTGCAACATTCTTGCTGCAATACTGGCACTCATCACTTTTTGGCACCATTTCTGGGGAGGTGTCTGAGTAATATGTGAATACTGCTTCTTTCTTTTATTTTCTTGTCTCTAATATTCTGCCATAAGTTTATTTATGCAAAAGTAATCTAGTTGCTTCCTTTTTCATTCTACATTTTTTGCTTTCCTTTCCATTTTGCAAGCAAGATTTCAATTCAACAAGTAGTTTTTCTTTTTTTTGCTAAGGCAAGAGTGGATCCTTGTATTCAATTAAAAAATAAATATTATACAAAGGCGACCTCGGCTGTGGGACCCACCAATACAACAGGCCAACCCCAGAGCAAGGTCACAAAACTACAAAGCATATTCAAGGACACAAGCCCGCTAAAACAAACCTACAGCCCAAAACTGACCGTTGGATCATGAATTGCTGATCCAGTGTATAAGAAAGATATCAGGTGGCCAACAAGCGCACCTTTTAACAAAAGAATTGGACCCGATAAACCCAGTAGACCATAATCTATAATCTTATCGGGTCCGTTTTTGGCTTCACCATCGATCACTTTAACCCTCCGAAATCCACCATTTGCGCGCGATCCCGGAGAGGTCTTGTGAACAGCTCAAAACATAACCTGACGTGGACCCACCAACTTGCACGCAAAATCTTGGCCGTCGATTATCCGCTCTTGATCCAATGGTTACGGATCATATCGCACGGGCTATGGGTACTGATGGTTAGCGCGTGATGAAGGTAGTAATTCCACCACACCTCTAGCCACATGTCTCATGGTGAGTGGAATCGCTCCCAAATGAGAAAAACCGCTTCCTGCTTGATGAGCTTGCGAAATACCATAAACCACCGCGAGGGTCGTAAAGTTGTTCACTAGAATAAAAGTTGGGGATTTGCGGTTGCCGAGAAAATCTGGGTTCCGGCTCATGGGCCACAAGGAGATGAAGATCCCTAAGATGTCTGGATTGCCATTACCTACGTTAATGAGGCCGCCATAGACCTGCCACCTAAAAGGGATCACACTTATGTCAAAACACTTCATGATGAAACCAGAATAATTGTACCCCATTAATCTGGTTCTGTGTTAGCAAAAATGGTCTCTTGATTTTCCTGATGCTGCTGTCAGTCTCTAAGGGCTCTGGATGAACATCCCTCCTTCAACCTGTCATCTGTTATCTCCTCCCACCAGCAACAGAGATCAATATGCTTATTTCGTACCCCCTCATTAGCAAGCCAGTCCGCCACTTGGTTGGCTTCCCTAAGAACATGCACCAACCCAAGGGTTCTCAGTCGTCTTAGGTGCACTTGGATTATTTGGTAGACTTGCAGAAGCCACCATTGTTATGATATTTTCTCAGGAGTAGCTCCAGCATTTATCCTTTTTACTAAGTTAATGACAAGTTATGAATCAGCCTCAATGATGACATTTTGAATGTTGTACTTGAGCAGTATTTCCAAGCATGATTCCATCGCCTTGAGCTTAGCCATATTGTTAGTAGCTTTGCCAAGATAATTGTGGAAGATGACTTGTATATTTCCTTCCTCATCCCTCGGAACCCCTCCATAACCTACTTCTCCTGGATTCCCTTTTGAAGCCCCGTCTATGTTGAATTTTAAAAAATCATGAGAAGGGGGTTGCCACGAAGACTTTTCTGTTGAGGTTTTCTTGATAATCTACCTAGAACCCTGAGATGGATTGACCTTGAGCTCTAATTTCTTCAATATTCTTGCCTCTCCTTGTTCAATAGGTTTACATGTAGCGTCCCCTCCCAGGATATGTACAGTTTCTTTGAGTTGTTGAAGGCCCAGTTTGATGATGTTACTCACCGGACTCACTTTCTCCTTGAAAATCCTATTGTTATGGTCCTTCCAGACATTCCAGATTAAGAATCCTAGGGTCAGCCTCCAGGCAGAGTTTATGATCTCATTATCTGAGAAATTTTTCCTCAGTTCTTCAAAGTGATGATGATGTCATTAGCATCTCTATCTGTTTGCTCAAAGACTTCTCCAACCCAATTCGAAAGTGTTGTGGTGAAAGTGCATCTATTCAGGAGATGATTTGTAGTTTCTTCCTGTTGTCTGCATAAGTGACATCTTGAGGGGCCAATAAAACCTCTTTTTCTTAGGTTATCCCATGTCAGAATCTTGCCCAGTTGAACCAACCACTTGAATAGTTTTATTTTCATCCAATGAGGATTTTCCCAGATTTCTTTCCATGTCTTATCCGTGTTGGGATGGTTTAGCCCTGCCTCTATTATTTTGGCTTCCTTAAGGTTGAAGAGACCTGTCTTGTTTTTTCCCCATCTTAGTTGATCATTCAAGTCTGTATTCAATATTTAGCTTTTGTCTAAAAGACCTTGAAGGGCTGTGGCTTGAGTATGCAACAAGCCCATTCCACTATAATCTGGAAGTTTCCAAGTTCTCCATTTCTTATCATTCATTTCTTGGTCCCAATAGTCACTTACCCACTTTAGTCCTTTGCTATGTATCAGTGTGAATGTCTACTAATTATTCACTTTGGAGATTGTCCTCCTGCTGCCAATTGTCCTCCCAAAACCAAGCCAGGTTCCCATTTCTGATCTCCCAGAAACTATGGTTTTGGACTAGGGCCCTGTTCTCCCATGCCCTATTCCAAATTGCAGAACCTTTTACCTGTCCTGTTATTCTGATTAGATTTTCCTCCTGCCATTCGCTAGCATATTTGTGCTTCCAGATTTTTGCCCAAGAGGCTTGAATTTCTTTCAGCCATCTCCACCAGATTTTGGCGCCAAGAACTCTATTTAGAATTCTTGGGTCATGAAGACCCAAACCACCATGGGACTTAGGTTTGCATACTTTGTCCCATGCCACAAGAGCCCATTTCTTCTTTTCTTCACCTTTCCACCAGAGAAAGTCTCTCTGAATGTTTCTTATATTGGTCATTACACTGGTTGGTGCTGGAACTGCAGATAACATATAGATAGGGATACTTTGTAGGACAACCTTAGTGAGAACTAGTCTCCCTGCTAGATTAAATGCTCTGTTTGTCCATTTGCTAATCTTATCTTTTAGCTGATTAAGAACGGGCTCCCAGATGTCCTTGTGAAGTGGTTTGTCAGTGAGAGGAACTCCTAGGTACTTCACAGACAGTGTCTCCCTTTGAAAGCCAAAAACTTCGAAAAGATTTCTTTGAATTGAAATATATGTATTGAGAAAGAAGATTTTTGATTCAGTGAGACTTACCTCAGTGCCTGCTGCCCTAGCAAACTCACTCAGAATCTGTTTGAATGTTTTGGCTTCTTTAACAGTGGGAGTGCCATGAAGCATAGTGTCATCCACAAATTGTTGATGTGTCACCGTGTCCCCACCATTAGTGAGTCTCAGACCCTGAATTCTCCCTTCCTCATTAGCAGCTCTGATAGCTCTTCCTAACCCTTCCATCATTAGAATGAAGAGGAAAGGAGAAAGAGGATCTCCTTGCCTTATAACTCTAGAAGGCTTGAAGGTTTTGGAAGGAGCGCCATTGAGAATAATTGAACAGTTGGCTGTGGTAACTAGCACCATAACCCATCTTATCCAATCGTGATCAAAGCCATAGGCTTTTAAAATTGCCCTTATATATGACCAGCTAAGTTTGTCATAGGCCTTTGCTATGTCCAGCTGCATTATCCTGTTTGCTGGTAATGAGTGAATGAACCGTTTCATGTGCTTGTATTATATTATCTAGAATTTGTCTTCCTTCCACATAGCCTGTTTGTTCCTCTGACACTAGGGTTGGAGGAGAGGTTTAAGACGATTGGCAATGACTTTGGATATAATTTTGTAGATCACATTGCATAATGCTATAGGTCAAAATCTGTCTGGAGAGGTGG
>APFE030474068.1:0-10998 GCA_000404065.3 Pinus taeda | reverse complement strand
TTAATCAATGTGACTAGGATTGTAACATGGGAATGGATTGAATACATGTAAAAAATATTACCTGGGTTGTCAACTCGGAATCTAATAGCCACCCAACCTCCACTGGGAACTATGGTAGTGTTTCTCTGGGGAGGATCCACCAGATTGAAGTATTTCGGGTCAAAAAATGGATTGTAGTTCCCTGTGCCCTACCCTGCAACTACGAAGAAATTATATCTGTGAAGATGGAGGGGATGGATCTTTGGCCCAACCAAACTTGTTTCTTGCAAAACCTCTTGTATGGTGGCGTTGAAGGGAACCACTTTGAGGCTAGTGTCGTTCAGAGTCCATGTGTTTTTTAGAGTACCCGTGTAATTAAATGGAAATGGTGTATTGTCTAAGAAATTCAACTTGTAAACACCTTTTGACTGCCCAAAGTAGTGGGTTTGATGAAGCGCAGTGGATGGGAGAACGAAATATATGTTATTCATGGAGGCTGTGAATTTGGTTCCATTGGGACCTTGGCATTTCTTCCCTTTGGGACATGGATTCAATCCCAAACCAACTGTGAAGAAAAAGTGCTTATCAACGCTCTAAGGAACGTGTATCTACACTTTCTAGATATGTGGTTAAGATGGATCTAGGTTGGTATACAACATACTATGAGGGAGATGCCTAATTCCTTTCATGATCAACTCCAAGTTGACAATTTTAATGAATATACATATTTAGTTGGTTTTAATTACGTCGTAAGGCGTTCCATATGGGAAGAACTCCTCCAGTTGCCACTTTGCACTCTTTTGCATCATCAGATCTGAGGTTAGACGATTGAAAGTTCTTTCAGCATTCCATCCCATTCCCATTGCTTTAACTGTCAACAGTATCTTGATTTATGCAATTTTTCACCTTGTTGATCTTTATTATAACCCGTGAACATATTGCAAGTACCTTTCCAACCTTTCTCGCATTCTTGTTTTTCTTGTTGCTCTGGCCTATAATTGATATTTTTGCTTTTGCTGAAAGTTCTTTCACCAAAGGTTTCCTCCGTACCAGAGTTGAACGAAAGCAAGCTTGTATTTTTTGGAAATCTGAAATAGTGGAACTCGTTGGATCTTCCTAATAGGTAAGCAATCGATACCACAACTTTTTTTGTTATTTGTTGGTCAATGTAGAGAATGTTCATTACTATTCTACCATGTCCATAATCTTTTTTAATCTGAAATTTTATGTTGAAATTGTAAGGTTATGGATTGCATTTCTTGCTTTGTGGATGGATGAAATGTGATCCACAACCAGCACAACTAACCTTAATCTATCTCATATTTTGTGTTCTAACTTTCAAAAGAACTAAACAAACATACAAAATCTACAAGTTTCAGAAATTAGTGTTTTTCGTTGATCATAAGAGGCACAGGGACATAATGCTCAAAGTATGCTTCCATGATATTGGCGGATTGTAAAGGACAATCAATCCATCCGAGAGCTGCCAAATCTCGGTCCATCTCTTCCATCGGTAGATCACTCTCTAAATCATCCTGATTGGTGCTCGAACGGTGTGGATTGAAAATATTCAGAAGCTAAAGCCTTTCCAAGATAGTTGGTTGTAAAACGTAAAGTATACATGATAAGAAAAGAAGTCAGATCTGTATATTTAGTGGAAAACAAGGAATATTCAACTAGTTTGGTAAAATATATTTTTCAAAACTGGATAGAAAATATCGATCAAGATTCTACAGGTGAACATGCTTTGGTGTGTTGGTCGCTCAAAAGACCACATAATTTAAGGACCTACAGTGAATTAAGAAAATAATTATCATTTCTTGGCATTTTTCCTTCCAAAAAAACACTTCCATACAAGCAAAGGATTTTCTTTTTACATGTTGAAAAGTGTAAAGGTTGAGAAGGCATGTCTTGCCTCTGACAAGTTCTTAAGGGTCATAAGAGGGTTACTTATGGCATCTACAAGTTGAATTTGTTTAATTTTCATCTCATGGATGCAAGCATACAACTGTGCGTAGTTTTCAAGCGAAAGGGCTATATGAGCAACAACAACGATATCTGACAGGGCTTTCTCATGCCTCATTCTGGCTAATAGATTCTCCCACTATGAAATGTTTTTTTGTTTCTCAATGCTATTTCCCTCGTTGCAGAGAAGAACAACTTTTCACATAATGTTTTGGAAATGGCATTATATCAGTGTGGGGATGACATGGTCGGTCACATGGCTATGGGAGGGCAGTGCTTTGACTTAGAGGAGTGTTAATAGAAATGTTTCGAAAATATATCTCTTTTCTTCATTAAAGATTGTCAAATAAATAATTTTGTAATTTTACATATTTACAAATATAATATAATATTGATTTATTTAATAAATGTTGAATTTATTATTTAGAAATATAAATTATTTTTATTATTTAGATTTAAAATTAATTTTATTTTGTTCGCTTGGGATAGCTCAATTGGCAATGGTCGCGGAAATGAAAGTGTTCAAATCTTGTGCTATCGCGGGTGAAAAGTTGGACATGATAAATATGTAACCCTCCCAAGTTTACAAAATATGAATATAAAATTATCTATTTAATACATTAATTTATCTTGTACTTTACCATCTTGAAAATACATATTTTTAAATTTTTAGTGTATTAGATAATTTTAAAAAATGTATTATAAATAAAGAATCACAAATAATAATGTAAAAAATAATGGGTTAAACAATGAGTATTACGCTCACTTACAGAATGCTAAAAGAAAATACACTCTACATTAATGTTAACATTAACGGTAGATATTTATTTTTGTTTTGATGGCATTGTTTAATTGATAATTTTTTTATTTATTTCCATTATTTATGTGTAATATGGCTAATATTATATTTAGGCTGATAGGCCTTCCTATGCATCAACAATCGTCAACATTTTTACCCTACTCTGTTGGATCAGGGGAGATACTTGCAACCGTTGATTTGAAGTGTGACTGCTTTTTCTAAATATCGGTTGAGGTGCTTTACTGCTTTTTCCCATTCTTTTATGTCACTCTTGAAGATATTTTTACTGTTTTTTCCTTGCCAGTTGTTGTGCTATTCTTCTGGCTTTTGGCAAGCACTGTTCTTCTTCCCTGTGTTTGGAAAGCACTGATTAGTAAGCATCTTACAGAGCGCCTTCTCACTTTCATCTCATCAATTTCTTCAATACTCTGCATTGCATTAGCTTGCCTTATTTCTTGTTGCATGGCCATGCAATTTGGAATTTACAGTGTTTTTCTCTGTTCTGAATTTAATTTATGTTTTGTTCTACTGTGCATTGAAACACTTCACTGCAACCTATGGATTCTCTGCGGGAAGTTGCATCACTGTGGCGACCGGTGGCCATTTCAGCGGAGGGGGATTCGGTTTACTCACCAGAAAGTATGGTCTCGCGGCCGATAATATAATCGATGCCCTGTTCATTGATGCCAGAGGCAATCTTTTGAATAGACAGCAGATGGGAGAAGACGTGTTCTAGGCTCTGAGAGGCGGTGGCGAAGGCAGCTGGGTATTGTGGTTTATGGAGAATCAAGCTCGTCAGAGTCCCATCTGTCGTCACGGTCTTCAACGTGGACAGGATGGGGCAAGACGCAGTGACGAAGCTGGTACACCAATGGGAGTCGATCGCGCCGGCATTGGAGGAGGGTCTGTATCTCCGCATGACTGTATCGGGTACCCAATTAAAAGGGGGGCAGACGGATGTTCAGTTGACCTTCAATGGAATGTATCTGGGACCCCTCCATGAACTCCTCGACATAGTTAATAAGAGCTTTCCGGAAATGGGCATGGTCACCAGTGACTGTAAAGAGACGAGCTGGATAGGCTCCATATCCTACACTGCATACACAAACAGGGCCGAGTTACGCAATAGATACGATTCCAACAAAGGTTACTTCAAATCGAAATCGGATTTCGTCAAAAGCCCTATTCCGCCATCGGCATGGCATGGAGCATGGAAATTCCTGGAAGAGCTGCCTGGAAATTCTTATGTTCTTCTCGATCCTCTTGGGGGTATAATGGATCAAATACCGCCCTCTGCGATACCGTTCCCTCATCGAACAGGGAATTTGCACTCGATACAGTATCAAATCACATGGAATGATCCGAGCGAAGATGCAGAGTCTATTGCTTGGATTCGAAGGTTATACCAGTATATGGCTCCTTATGTTTCCAACTCTCCCAGAGCAGCTTATGTGAACTATCTGGATCTTGGATTGGGTGTAGCTCCCAATGGGACGGACACCGTTGAAGAAGGGAGGTCATGGGGTGAGAAATATTTTGTGAATAACTATGATAGACTTGTGAAAATAAAGAGTACCATTGATCCTAACAATGTTTTCAAAAATTCTCAGAGCATTCTGGTCAAAAAGTGAGAGCCGAGACCACTCGGCGCGTAGTGGGTCTGAATATCGACCGTGTTAATCTAAACGCTTATGGGCTTCTAATAAAATATTTATGAAAGCTAATGGATAATTGATATATTAATATATATCATATTGACTACCGCTCTTTTCAAGAGAGTGTTTGGCTCTCATTTGTTGGCTTTGATTGTTTTGTGGCCATTGGTTGGGTTTGATGTTGTTGCCTGAATGGATTCCTGCGTGGTAGGTAAAACAACCTTTAGATATTTCCCAAAATGTAGTTAGATTTGGACCATGTAAATCCTATTCAAAAGAGGAAGATAGTAATTTGTTGGATTTAATGATGTTGTGACCGGAATGGATTCCGGTGTGGTAGGTGGAACAATTTTTAGATATTTTCCAAAATGTGATTAGATTTGGACTATCTAAATTTTATTCAAAAAAGGATGATATTAAGATTTTATTAATTAAAAGTGTAATATACAGTGTGCTAGTTAGTATAGTTAGATAGATAAAAGTAATATATGAAATGAAAGATGATTAATAATATTTAGGTAAAAGGGTTGATAATAGAAATAAGAAAAATAAAGAGACATAATTAAATATGAAAGTAATGATATAAATATATAAGAATAAGATGGAAATCAATGGAATTAGAAAATTTTAAAGATGAAATAAAAGAATATAATAAATTGATAAGTTATTAATTTAAGGGTGAAGACATTGAATAATATACTTCTGAGATTGACTAAATTTATATATTCACAATTAAAGTTGTTAGGATGTTTTTCTATGCATAAGGTTTCTCTTAAAAATATAAGTCAAATAATGAGGAGCATATGTCATGGTTTTAGTGTAATCAAGACAATATGATGTTTAGTGTTCTTAGAGTGTTTAATAATCACATAATTGTTGAGGTGACTATGATGGGTGTTCTTTAAGAAGGGTTTAAACAGAATGATTCGTTTAGACAAAGTAAAATTTACCATAAGAGCGGGGAATTTGGTGAATGCCTTGATAGTGGAATGAATTTTACTGATCTTTCAAACCTTTGAAAAGTTGCTTAATTGCCTCATAAAACTTAAAAATAATATTAATATTCTTCTTGGATATAAATCTCTGAATATAAATTTTAATTTTTTAAAATTCATTTGGAAAAAATAAAAACCAAAATTATATTAACCAATAAATAATTAAAATATACTTTCAAATAATTATTAAAAATTAAAACATAGATTTAAATTTAAAATAAAACATTAGCTTTTGTTCTTTACTCATGTCACTTGAATCCACAATTAAAAACACATTGGTTGATGCTAAACTTTTTTCCATGGATGAAAACTGCATAAATTTTATGAAAGTTACCTTGTGCCTTTATGCCCGAAAAAACCGTTAATTTTTTTTAACCTATTAAATAAACCAGTCAGTCAGCGTTTCCTTCTTTACATTGGTCAGGGTTCTTGATTTTAGGTAATTAACTTAACCTCTTGATTTTGGGAAATAACTTACTCTAAAATGAAATAAGACATTCAATGTGTTCATTGTAATATAGATATAAATAAAACATCTAAAGAAAAGTAATTGTACAATGATCCAATCCAAGAAAACAAGGTTTTCCACAAACCAATTAAGCCTTTCAACCTTTATAGCTTATTTGCTTATATCAAACATTTGTGCAGGGTTTCAATCAATTAACATTTCATTGAGTATGTATTTACAAATCAATGATTTTGGGATCAAATCCCACAAAGCAATTCTATACCTGCTCTTCAAATTATTTCAAGCTTTTGAAAGTAAAACCAATGAATTATCAATATAATTTTACCATAATAAAAAACAATTAGAAAGCCTTTAGCCAACTCAAATTGCTCATCCCTTAGGCTTGAACCAACATCTCTTCTAGAAAAATTCAACAATTCCAATTTAATAATCCTATCAGCCTCTCTTTGTACTTTTGGGACAATTACTAGTTATTATATATGATAATATAGACACTAATTTTATTTTAAAAATTTGCTAAAGTCATTAAAAATAAAAATGAAAAATAATTATTATTTGAAAAAAAATCAATTAAAATTATTATTTTTTTTTTATTATTCTAACTTTAAACCATGGAATTAGAAAATCAAAAGGGATTTTTGTTTACTTATTTTATTTTAAAGTTCATTAATATTTAGTTGCAGATATTTATTTTTACTCAATATATATAAATATTTTATATATTAGAAATACAAATCTAAAATTTAATGTAAAAATTTAATCTATATGAATCGTGTCAAAATTATAAAGGTGAAACTTAATCATGTGCCATAAAAATATGAATATGTCATGATTAATAATAACCCCTATGAAATATGTTTATAAATTAGGTTAAGAATATAAATATTATGGGAATAAGTTTTTCTTATTTTTTCAATATAAACTTTACCAATTGCTAAAAAACAAGAAATTGAAAACATTATTTTAAATATTTATTATAAAGATTGATTTGCGAAATTTTATAAATCACCAAAATTATTAATTTTATTAATATTTAGTGAACAAAGAAATAAAATTTAAAATACATTTACATGTATTATACTTTTTAAAATTTGATAAATCAATTAGTCTATTGGCGGGCAACTCATTTGGCAATAATTGTCATGCTCTAAAGTATTATGTAAATTATGAAATCAGAGTTCAAGTATTATACAAATGATGAAATCAAGATTTAAATCCCTATGAGTCAAACCAAAAATAAGAAGTTAATGAATCAATTATGAAATAAATATTAATAATCATCCTAATATATATATGATTTTTTTTTAAAATTAACTATGCAATTATATGAATTAAATCTATTTTTTTACTACACAACTTCTAAGTCACATGTGACATCTATGTTATCTAATCATAAACTAAAAAGTGCCCTTAAAACTAACATATTTGACCTTTAAGTAACACATATACATTCTACAATGAGTATATGTTAACACATTCATAATGAGTATATATACATTTTTTTAATTTTTTTAACTACCCAATTATATCAATTAAATCATTTTTCGAATACACTACTTCCAAGTCACATGTGACATCCTTCTTCTCCCATACACTACCCAAGGTGATTCAAGTCCTTCCTCGTTTCATAGAAATAATACATGAGCTTCCACTAGTCGATTGCATGTTTATCAAGAATATCAGAAGCAGTGGATGTTTGTTATAGGCACTGGTAAACCGAAGCTCCTTATGTTGACAGGAGTCCATATGTTCAAGAGTTCACGTGAATCACACATTTCCAATGACTTACTCAAACATGTATCATTCACATTAGTAATGATTTCATGCAATTGGATCAAAATCATGTTTAAAATCAAGGGTTACAAATATTACATAGATGATATTACTCCCCTTCAACATAAAAGAATTTATACAATTGCTGGAAAAGGGAGGACTATTTTTCAGAAAGAAACAAATTTGTCATAAAAATGGCAGTGTTGTCATAAATTCAAAATTAATGAAACATGATCAATGAATAAGAATACAATAAAATAAGATAAATAAAACTAACCCTATGTTAAAATAAAAATTCTAAGTTATTTTGCAATTCAAAATGTTTCTTTACAATTTTTAGAGATGATGTTATTAGAGGAAACATTGGAGATATTGAACATCATCAATTGCACTGCACTAGAGTTTCCCATAAAAGTTGCAGATTTTACACCAAAAGTTATGAATATTTGGGAGCTAATGTCTAGCTCATTTTCATCTAATACATGATGATGTCTGAAATTTGTGAGGTTGTGCTACAAATTTAGGTTTGGAAAGATAACCATCATATTGTTCATGAATTAAGATTAGTTTATTTAGCTTATTTGATGTCATCTACTACCTATATTTTTCCCAAATCTCAAATATTTGTTATTGGAACTAATTAATGATTCTTTGACAACTGTTGAAAGAATCATGAGGCCTATGTTCAAGTTAAATATGCATGAAGATTTTTTCTCTTTAGAATATGTTGCTCTATGTTATATTTTCTTTAGGTACTCTTCTTGCCAACCTAAAGAATCTTAAGATTGTGATATAATGAACCTAGATTTTGTACAAATCCTACTCCCATATTGATGAGGGTTTTATATGGATGTCGTTAACAATTTTATGTTGATTTTATTTCATACTCATTGAGTGTGTTTTTTCTTTGTGGGTTCTTGACCTATTAAATATTGTTTAGTCTACTAATTTTCATTCTATTTCTAAGTGTCTTAAAAGAAAGTGATTATATTTCAATAGTTGATATGAAGTTGGTCACTTTTGTTTTTTGTGCAGATAGTAAAAATTATATGGAGATGTGACTTTTATCACTTCAAGAGTAGTAAAAAGAAGCTTATTGAGAAAATACTCTAGTACCGAGAGAGATTTGGTAGCAATTATGGAATTAACAAACATGTCTGGCTCTGTGGTGTGGTGTTGGCTACTGGGCATAGCTTTCTTGATCTTGTATAAAATAAAATAAAATTTGCATTTAGCTTATACTACATTAACCTAAAATTGCAAACATTCAAGGCACACTTGCCATCACATTTGTAGAGAAAATTATAATAGAGTATCACAGTTTTCTTATAATGTCTAAATGCTCCTATATGCAATAGTGGCGGCTTTCATCACTTCAAGAGCAATAAAAACAAGTCTATTGAGAAAACAACTCCAACACTGAAAGAGATTTGGTAGCGACTGTGGAAATGACAAATATGCCTTGCTCTGTGGTGTTAGATATTGGGCATAGCTTTCTTGATCTTGTATAGAAGACTGTAAATTTTCATTTAGCTTATACTACATTAACTATGAAATGGACACACTTGCCATCACATTTGTAGAGAAATTTAGAACAAAGTGTCACACTTTTCTTATAGGATCTAAATGCTCCTATATGCAATAGCTACCTTGTGCCTCATAGTTTAAATGTGTGCAAGGAGGAGGAGTATTAAGATGCAAGAATAAGAAGAGGGAAAGAAGGGATTGAGAAGTTTATGAAGAATCTTGTTTGGGACATGAGATTCATGTCAGAACACCCTTATTTATACATAACACATGTTTTGATAATAAGTTACTTGATTCTCTAAGGTGGTTTAGAATAGCAGAAGTGAAGCAATATATCTGCTCCCTATTTGAGATAATAGCATTAATTGGAGAGACATGATCTAGAAATGTACTATGTTGGTGCAATTTCTTGATAGCTAAAATTGTCTTTATGATTGACCTTTTGAAGCGACAAATGCCCATGCAAATTTCTCTTCTTTTCGATACAAAGAGTTTTAGTTTTGGTCCTCGTTTAGCTCCTAAAATAGATATGTTGATCTGCAAGCATTATCAACACTTGTCCTTCAGTCAATAGCATGGGAAAAAAATCCAATTTAACAATTGTTTCTAAATTTTATTGAGCTACGATTGTTTCTATTTTTTTTTATTTTTTTTAATGATGAATGATGGTATGGAAGGTTGGTGAATGTATATGACTGTTTTCATCTAAGTTTAGGGTTCTCCAATAATATATTTATGCTTGTGTTTCCTTTTGTATTAATGATTGCAAAAACTAAGGGGGTTAGATTTAGGGAAAAGTTTTAGATAAATTTGGTGGAATAGATATCCTCACTTGTAACATCTTAATTTTTTTTTTTTTAATAATTGCAAAATGTATATGAAATAAGTTTAGACACAAGTTTTGGAAAAATTTAATAAAATAAATACATGTACTTGTAACATTTTAACTAGATGATAGCTTCCAAGTTAGGTACAAGTTATAAATATATTTAGTGGAGTAAATAGCCCCACTTATTACATACCTACTTAGATCCATCTTAACTTCTAATCTACCAAGTGCCCTAAGGGATGAAATCTCTTGAGATGCAAACCTTTTTTTTGAGTGAAAAAATTGAGAAAAAGTTTGCACCTAGAGAGATTTGATCCATCCCTATTCTTGGTAAATCCAAAATTAAAATAGGTCTAGGTTCAATTTAAAAGAATTAACTACTAAGGTTGACGTTGAACTGCTGGAGATTGGGGGGAGCTAATCACGGACCCTGGGTACACTCGCAGTTGCCTTGCCCTATTTAGAGAATCTATCCATCTCTACTGGTTAATGAAATGCATAGTGGCCAAAGCAATGGTTGTGACCACCAACACAGCAGCGCAAAGCGAGGTAGAGTCGGGCCTCCATGACATTCAAAATGAGCTCGAGGTTATTCAACATTAGTTGTAGAATCAGAACGTTCGCATGGGCCACATTAAGCGGCATATCCCATGTATGTTGTAATTTGAATTGCCAGGATCAAGTGCTAAAGATCCTACTCCAGTGGGATCGTCAGATGATTAATAGTCGAAGTTATGTTTGTTGATTTTAGCTTAATTTTGGTTGTATATGTTGGGTAGCATTTATGTTTATAGTGTTATGCTTACTACTATCAACCTTATAAGACTTGATTAAATAGACTCAAACTATTTCTATTTTGGATGGCTTATAATGTGATTCAGTAATCATTGATTAAATAGACTCAAACTATTTCTATTTTGGATAGCTTATAATATGATTCAATAATCCTAATTTCTATTAGACAAATTAAAACTACTAAATAACTTATATATTTATAACTTACCTAT
>APFE030474059.1:24754-39509 GCA_000404065.3 Pinus taeda | reverse complement strand
TGATATCACAACTATAAAAAATCCCTTTTGCTCTTTCTTCTTCCAATTGTTGGGTGTCAACCTTGTAGGTTGTGGATGGATAGGGGCAACAACACTTCCATCTTTATGATTGTGAGTGATAGGCTTCCTTGTTGCCATAATTTTTATTTAATTTTTCTTGCAAACCTAAACGCCTTCTCCAATGAATCAGGTTCCCAAAGGTGAACCTCATGTTGGATGTCATCCTTTAAAGTCCCTATGAACACATCAATCCTATGGTCCTCTAGAATATCTTTTACCCTTATATTCAATTTTTGGAAGCCCTCAATGTGCTTCATCATTGAACTCTTTTGTTTTAAATTTATTAATTGGCTAAAAAAAGTGTTGCTTTTTGTATCCTCATAATGTGATACCATTTCATCCATGAAAATAGCCCAAGTGACATTTTGTTTATGAGAACAAAGCCATCAATACCATACAAACTGATTTGGTTCCAAATATAAAGTTGCAATGCGTACCTTTTGTGTGTTTTGCACATTATGGAGATCAAAAAATTGCTCCATCTATAGTATCCATGATACAGGGTCCTTGCCATCAAAATTCCTCATATCGATATTTGGAACATGGCAGTTCTTCGATCTAATGTTACAATCTATGAAATCATGATTAACATTTATTTTGTTCTAATCATGAGCTTCCTTTACTACCCTTTTGCCATTAGTAAGAATTTTTTGTGGGAACTTTGTTAAATCTGTCTTCAAATCGTCCATCTTAGCTTCCACTCCTTTCTTTAAATTATCCATCTTAGCTTCCACGCCATCCATCTTAGCTTCCACGTCATTCATCTTAGCTTCTATGCATTTCTTTAAACCATCCATCTTAGCTTCCACGCCATACATCTTAGCTTATACGTCTTTCTTTAAACCATCCATCTTAGCTTCTGTTACTTTTTGTGTGAGTGAAATTTGTTGCACTTGGTCTCATAATTTTGATATATCATGTTGCATTTCTTCTTCTTTTTCATGAGTCATGCTAGATATTTTAGGTTGCTTACTAGGTGTTTTCATTTTCTTTCTTTGGGGCATCAATTACTGATAATAATGCTTCACTATGCCCTTTTAATTACTTCAAACTAATTTTTCAAACCAAACTTATGCAAAAATTAAAAAAAAAAAACTACACACCTTTTCTCACTTTATAGGAGCTCCATATTGAATCTATTGTATCTCTGTAATTTTGGATCTCCAAGGACTGAAATTGCTTCCTACGGTAACAATTTGAGTACTCTTTCTAAACCCACAAGTTTGATCAAGATTGAATTCTCCAATGAACAATTATGCCAAATCTCCCATGATGACTTGATTATAGATTGGTTTAGTAGAGCGAGCTTGTACAAAGTCCCATGTGTCACTGTTTTGACCTTAGGATATAAAACTGATACACAGAAAGCTACAGTTCATCCTCTTTCTGTAACTTCTTACGAAATTTCAATCTAATACTCAGAAAAAAAAAGTTATGATGATTTTCCCCAGGTCACCTGTTTTAGATATAACTCGAGATCCTGTAAAAACCCTAACGTCCTGATCATATCTCCGAAAATATAGCGAGACAAGATCTGAAATCTTGTTTTTGCTTTTGAAATGTCACATAAAATAAAGTTATAGTGAAAATTCCACAATGACCTGTATGGAGCAACAAAACCCTAGAATCCAAGCTCTAATACCAAATGTTATGAAACCAGCTCAAAAAAAGATAGAAAAGAAAGATCAATGCTTAGAAATCAACCTTTTCGAGGGGGAAACCTCCTTTACATCACACAAATGAACAATTCTTGGATGATACAAATGAAAAAACCTCCTTTCTATATATAGGAGTCTAAGGCATCGCAATATAACCAAAGTCGGCCTAACAATAATAATATAAGGGCACAAAAATAACAATAGTGGGCTTCTATGGGGCACAATAATAACAATATGGGGACAGTAGGGGTACAACAATAACAATAAGGGATACAATGACAATATTAATGGGGGAATCATTAGTACCTAACATTGCAACACAATTTGTCCACACACTTCTACCACTCCACACTTCACCTTCTCCCTCACTTAACAAAAATGATGGTTGAAACATACTTCGTCTAATTGTTTCTACACCTCCAAACTGCCTCAGAAAATATGAATCACACAATCCTCCAAACTCACACTAACTCAACACGTAACTCATCCACCCAAAACATCATTGAGCTATCTCAAATATATAGATAAACTGAGGTGCTCAACTCAATAATTACCAAGAACTACTAAGCTCCACAAAATCTGTTCATACGCTTGATTTTATCTGAATTTAGCTCATTGACTTTACCAAGCCACTAAAAACACTTGAATTTTGATAGTTTCAACTTTTATTAGATTCTAGAGGCCCCACTACCTTTTCCAACCATATACTAAAAAATTTTGATCAAGAACAATGCCAAAATACCAAATTAGCTGAGTTGCATGAGGAATGTGGAGCAAATATCACAAAATGCTTAGACACATGCACCACATTCTCTAAATTTGACTGGAACTCTTTAGTCTCTCTCATAGGCTTGTCTCCCAACAAATGGAAACACTCAGTTGCTCTGATGACAAATCATCCATGTGACTAGGGTAGAGGATGAAGGAAAAATCAATCAAATCATCTCAAGACTCTGCCAAACTTAAGGGACACTTTCATCATCTTCTAAACACACCTCCAAGCCTCTGTAGTGAGTCTACAATTGATGATATAGGCCAAGAACATTTGCAACAATTCAATGACATTCATTCCCTAGTCTTCTAAACTCCTCATCAAGACCAACACCTCCATCTCTTCAAGCATCAATAACAACCTATCCAAACACCTCCAACACCTATAGCAACATCTCTAACACCTTGAGCAGTAGAATCAGTTCATACAACTGCCTCCAACACCTATAAAGTCACCTCCAACACAGTCAACAAAATCTCAACACATGTATAAGCATATGCAACACCTATAGAAGCAATCCAACCACCTACAGTAGCAGCATCTTCAACCAACAAAACATGTCCTAAATCCATCTCTACTCAAACTCCAAATCACCTTCACTAGTCATGCCATAAGTACATTGACATCAATGCCAATCAGCAAGACCATCAAATCAAACACTGCAACAACCAAACACTCATCACACATCATCATCATCAAATTGACATAAGCATATGAAAAGCAACACCATGACCTTGTTGACATCAATTCCAACACTACAATGCCAACAAAATAAGTCATGTTGGCCATCTATAAGCTCAATCCCTAAGAAACCTAGCTCAATGTTGATTTCCTCAAGAATTTTCGAAACACTATTTTCAAAAAATGGGGAGAAAATTATGTCAGAGTAATTGCAGAATGGATAAGAGAAGAAAATGAAGGGTTTAAGATTAATGCTAACAAGGAATATCCCATAGATATTTTCAAGAAACCCATAATATTTCTCATCAAGATGTTAACCCGATTATTTGGGGAGCAAGACCCTGAACATTGTAAAATCAAATGGATTCCATAATTCCTTGGTTACAGACACATTTTCTATATGTCTTCTTTCTTGATAGATATTGTTATTGTCTTAGTTCCATTTTCTCTCATGAAATGGAATTACCCTTTAGACCAGCAAGTCCCTATTCAAAATTATGCCCCAATCTTGTGGGAGTCCAATTTCAAATTTCATTTTTACAATATTTTCCATTATTTCTATTGCCATTATGATGCATGTGTTGTCCTCGATGGAAACTCACTTGTAACAAAACAAGTATATGGTAACTAGATGAATCCACAGGTCAGTTCAGAGGAGATAGAATGATGGAATAGAATATCAGAATGATGCGGAAAAGGTTTACAGATTAGAATCAGAAGTTTGATACAGGTATATTATTGGCATTATGAATTAGGTATTGTCCTTGATGGAAACCTACCTGATGATTTGTCCTTCATGACAACCTATTTGATGAAATGGAATCCTACTTGATAATTTGTCTCTTGAGCTACTTGTTAAAGGTATAAAAAGTTATGTTTACAGATATGACAGAATGCATATCAGTTGTGTTTATAGATGTGACAGAATGCATGGAAATTTAAAGGAATTAGTTATAAATAGGATGTGTTTACAGATGTAATAGAATACATGACAGTTATGTTTATAGAAGTGATAGAATGCATGACAATTCAAAAGATTTTGTTCAGATGAATGATAAAGTTGGAATTTCAAGAACTATACGCGGGCTTTGTTAATCCAAGTCGCGTATGTTCACGAGTTTAGTGAAGCAAAGTAGCATATGGATTTTACACCATGGCATTCTAAATACCAGGGGTTCTTACCATGGTATTGGCCCATAGTAATGAGTGCGACAAACAATATTGATCCCGTCAAAGAATACCATCGACATAACTATGGTTTTGACCCAAGGTATTGAAAAAGGCTAAAACTATATATAAGGCGATGAAGATCAAAGTGTGTGAGTGTGCAAGTGATGGAAATATTATGAAGAGTTAGATCAAAAGAAAATATGCATGTATGTGTTTCTGATGCTTTTGTTGAACTAAACTAAGTATGATCCTAAGAGTTTGATGATGGAGGAGATCCAATAGATCTGAAATAATTATGCACTAACGGATACAATGATGGATCAGGATCATGAGACCTAAAATGACTTTTCATTGTATGATATTCTCATGATCGAAGTACTGATGCATGTTTTATCTCTAAATATTATGATCTAGGTTTTTCTAAAGTTCTGAAGAGCTACACAAATTTAGGTCAAAATTTGCAGATCTATACATTGGGTGGTCTCCGGAAAAGCGCATATAAACATGGGTTGGCCTCTAAAATTAACATATACAAGGTAAGGGTTTATGTTCATAAATGACTGATTAATCTAATCGGTGCTGCTACTCCTCTGTTATTTGTCAATGATGTCCTCATGATTGATTTGGGTTAAATGATAATGTCTGAAGTAGATCTGATTGAATGATGAAGTTTAATGTGGTTATGAATATTGTTAATATTACTTGTTAATTGAGATTGAAGATCAGGGTCAGTTTTGTGATTGTTCTAGAATGTTGCAGTAGATCTGAGTATGATTTAGTATTCTTTTCAGAATTGCAGTATTCAAGTTTTCATTTTTCAGCGTTTCAAGATCTGTACACCGATTTCTCTACAGAAAAACATGTATTCACGTGGGTTGCCTTAAGCGAAGTAGTGTATGCAGTTTGGCATTTGAATGATCAGGACCGCAATTGATTTTGTGTGTTCATGCAGTATTCTGGGTTTAGTTCTGTTTATTGGTTACAATGATCTAATCATTTCAATTGATTGGTTGAATTTTGATTAAGTGTCAGCTGATCAGGTTTTGAGTAAATGGTTGATTCAGTTGTATCTAGATGACTGGTTGATTCAATTGTGTCAAAGGTTTCAATGATTGTTTGATTCAGTTGTGTCAAAAGTTCCAGTGATTGGTTGATTCAGAAATTGATGATTGGGTTTCAGTTATGTCAGAGATCAATGATTGGGTTTCAGTGATTGATTGATTCAAATGTGTTATAGAAGGATGATTACGTTACAGTGATGAGTTACAGTTTGATTTTTGATATTGAGTTGAAGTGTTGATAATGGGTCTAGTATGAAAATTTGATGAAACGTGGCCTACAAGTTATGATGTGTTGAAGCAAGTGGATCCAGTGTGAAAATTCATGAAACATGGTCCATGGAGGATGATGAGGGTTGGAGCCTTCAGTGAGGAAGTTGAAGCTTCCTCCTAGTAGTAGTTGGTGAGCAGATCACGGGGTTGGAGTGTAGGAATTTACAGGGTAAGCTCCTCAGATAGAACACCAAAGGACACCGCTCACAAACAGATCATAAATCAATACACCAGTATTCTTGACATGGTTAAAACCCTCAAAGAGGGAAACAGTACACAGCCTGAGCCAACACATCCACTTCAGGA
This sequence comes from Pinus taeda, assembly GCA_000404065.3. NCBI lineage: Eukaryota > Viridiplantae > Streptophyta > Pinopsida > Pinales > Pinaceae > Pinus > Pinus taeda. The sequence goes on along the minus strand of APFE030474059.1, from coordinate 33,531 downwards.
AATTTATTAATAAAAGAAAGAAAATTTACATAAGCTTCTCTCATGAACGATCACCGTACAAATGACCCTCCATGCTCTTTAAATAGAGATCATGGACCAATAAAGTGTTAAGCCACGGATCAAGTGTCGCTAATACTGAGGAGAGAATGAACTGTTGGAGCACTTCATGTTTAGAACATATTGCGACCATCAGATTGTGAGTTAAAAAAGTACATAGTAAAGAAACACACTTTACCTAACTCTACACTAGACCAAGTTATACTTAACTATTTCCTATGTGTCGGAATATCCTAGCATCCCCCCTTAAGAACAAATTGGGATAAGATTGGAGGATGTACAAATATGACATAATAGGAGAAGGAAGGAGGCATTAGAGCATATATCCCCTTAGTGACAACTTCCTAAACTCCAACCATAAATCGAAGTTTAGTAAACTTTTCCTTTGTGAGAGCCTTTGTAAAGATGTTTGCAACTTGATCATCGGTTGAACAATATTGCACTTCAAGAACATGGTCATGAATGAGCTTTCTGATGAAGTGCATGTGTAATTCAATGTGTTTTTTGTGCTGATTTTGGATTAGATCTTTGCATAGTTGAATGACACTTTGATTATCACACCAAAGTGTAGTCAGATGTTGCTGCTGAAAGCCAAACTCTAACAAGATCCGATGAAGCCACAGGGCTTCCTTACTAGCTTCTACGGTGCCATGATACTCTCTTCTGCTGAAGAAAGAGAAATGGCACTTAGTTTCTTGTAATCCCATGAAATAGTTACAGAACCAAGAGTGAACACATAACCTGCAGTAGACTTCCGATCATCAAGGTCACCATCCCAATTGGAATCAGTGAAACCAACCAATAGAGGAGATGCTTCTGCACTGTAACGAATCCCAAACTGAATTGTACCTCAAACATAACAAACTATTCTTTTAGTTACTTTCCAATTACTTTCATGTGGGTTTTGCATAAACTAGGAAATAAGGCCAACAACAAAGGAAAGGTTAGGACGGGTATGGGTTAGATACAAAAGTTTTCCTACAAGCTGAGAGTATAAGGTAGCATCAACTTTAGGGGAAGTACAAGTGACCAAAAGTTTGGCTCCATACTGAAAGGGAGAAGGGGCTAGCTTACAATCTTCCATGTGAAAGTGGCGTAGAATATCATAGGCATACTTGGATTGGGAAAGGGAAATACCTTCCTTGGATTGCAAGACTTGAAGGCCAAGAAAAAAATGCAAGTGTCCTAAGTCTGTCATTTCAAACTACTTTTTAAGGCTATACTTCACATGGTTTAGAAGGTTGGGATCACTACCAGTAAGGATAAGATCATCAACATAAAGAACAAGAAATATAAGAGACTTACCGACTTTCTTGGTGTAGATGGTATTGTCAGAATGACACCTAGAAAAGCTAATATCTAAAAGAAAGCTATGCATTTTGGCATACCAAGATCAAGGGACTTGCTTGAGACCATAAAGGGATTTATTAAGCCAACATACAAGGCTAGATTATGTTTTTATAAAGCCAAGAGGTTTTTCCATATAGATTTCTTCATGCAAGTCGCCATGCAAGAAGCCAAATTTAACATCCATTTGATGGACTTCCCATTTGAAAGAGGCAGCAAGGGAAAGAACAAGGTGGATAGAGTTCATTTTGGCAACAGGGGAGACGGTTTCAGTATAGTCAATGCCTTCAACTTGTGAAAAACCCTTAGCAACAAGATGAGCTTTATGTTTATCAACCTTTCCATCCGGTCCAAACTTGGTTCTGTAAACCCATTTGCATCTAACAAGTTTTTGTCCCTTTGGAAGAGGAAGAAGATCCCATGTATAATTTTCCAATAATGAATGATATTCTTCATTCATAGTTGCATCCCAATATAGATGGCCTGAAGCTTCTACAAAGGTGTTAGGATCATAATTGGCTAAAGCAGAGCCAGTAAAGAAGAGGCTTTATCGAACTAAGAATGTGTACATCATTGATCGGTACGATCACCTGCAAGAACACCTGCTGCATCTCGAGTAGCACAAACCCATTTTGGAAGCTAAGGAAGCTAAAGCACGATCCTGAGAAAGTGGGGGAGGGTTGTCATCCTCGTTGTCATCATCCAAAGAAGAAATATTTTTAGAAGTAGAAGGGATAGAGAGAGGTGGCACATCCGCTGAACTCGGCTCGTAGGTCGATATATTTTCAACAAAATTTACATCTCTTCTAACGATAACATTTTTGGACTTAAGTGGAATAAGTCTATATCCTTTGACATCTTCAAAATATCCAACAAAAATACATTTTTCGCTTTAATTAGGTTCTAAAGCTTTATGTTTCTCATCTAGAATATGGGCCCAAGCTTCACTTCCAAAAACAAGAAAGTGACTTACATCTAGTTTAATTGAGCTCCATGCTACTTCTGGAGTGATATTCTTTAAAACCATAGTAGGAGTGCAATTTACTATGTAATTTGCAAAGTTAATTACTTCTGCCCAAAAATTAAGACAAAGTCCTTTAGATTGAAGCATGCAATTAGTCATTTCCTTTAAGGTGTGATTCTTTCTTTCAGCCACACCATTTTCTTGTGGAGTATATGGAATAGTATGTTGCATTTGAATTCCATTCTCAATGCAAAAGTTGATGAATTGTTTGTTAACATATTCTCCGCCATTATTAGATCTTAGCTTAAGAATTTGATGTCCAGATTGTTTCTCAACAAATTCCTTAAAGGCCAAGAACATGTTAAATACTTCACTCTTGATTTTTAGGAAGTATAACCAAGTGCGTCTAGAGAAATCATCCAACAAAAGTTAAGAAATACTTGTACCTAAAGAAAGAAACAACTAGAAGTGGACCGCATAAATCACTATGCACAAGTTGTAAAGGGGTTGAGGTGTGCCAAGAGCCACATTTTTCAAAACTATCCCAATGATGTTTTCCGAGTACACATCCGGAACAAACACCATCCCTACAAAATACAATAGGAAGACCTATCACCATATTTTCTTTACATAGATTTTTAAGGGTGCGATAGTTTAAGTGACCAAATCTCTCATGTCAAAGTTTTCTCAGCTCATCATTATGAGCAAAAAATATCGAGGGAAGAGTTGATGACCCAAAGTTGTTAAACTATACAACCTTGTAGAATCATCAGCAATGTCAGTAGCTAAAATATGTCTAGGATCTCTTAGGTCCTTAATTACAACATCATGAGATGAGAATTCAATGATTTTACCTTCACCTAAATGAGTTATCTGATATATAGATAGAAGGTTGCAGGATAAGGTTGGAACACATAATACATCATTAAATTGACCATTGTCTAGATGAATAGTTCCAATCCATACAACACTAAGAGATTGATCATCACCAACATATATATTTTTGGTGTTACAATCATTTAAAGAAGAAAACATGGCTTTGTTTTTGGCCATGTGATAAGAAGCTCCAGAATCAATGAGCCACTCATGAGAATGAGAATAAGAAGATACATTTAGTGCATAATCAGACCGAGATGCTTGATGACCACATGCAGAAAGTGCAATTTCTGAAGATGAAGTTGAAGTTGAAGAGTGCTCTAAATGGATGGTATGCTTCTTCATTGCTGCTTCCAAGGCTTCTATCTTCTTAAATCATTTGGATTCTAAGTGGAAATCTCGATTACAAAAGTTTCAATGTCTATCAGTCTTCTTCCCTTTGTTTTTATTTGCCTTATCATTTTGTTGAATTGATTTTTCATTTTGAGACTGAAATTTCTTAGGACCCTTGTTTAGTTTAGGACCATTCTTTTTAGGATACTGCTTCTTAGGATTCTTTGAATTTGTTTTCTCTTGGGCGGCTAAAGATTTATTAGAAGACTTTCCAAGATTAAGAAGACCAAGATGTAAGAGTTTTTCTTGTTCTCTTATTAAATAATCAAAAAATGCATTAAAAGAGGGGGACTTGTAGTCTTGTCCTTGAGAAATAAATGCTTCTATAGTAGAATGGAAGGTGGAAACAAACACAGAGTAGGCTGGTCCCAACTTAGTAAGAATGGAATAGATAAGGCTACCAACTTCTTTCTTAACCTTAACACCTTCCAATAGAAGTCCAAGGGTCTTGAACTTGGACAAAAAATCTTCAATAGAAGAAACATTATTGGGGTCCAATGTAAGAAACTCTTTTTCAAGTTGATGGGCTCTAATTTCATTTTTAATTCCAAAACTTTAGTGAGTTATTTCATTGCTTCATTACGGGTACCAAGTTCTGTGACATGGAATCTAAGGACTGGAGAAATAGACATTCCTATCAACCCACGTGCTTGATCTTGTCTATTTTCCCATTTGGCTGCCTTATCTTCATCTTTAGGTTTAGTTTCTTGGCTTGAGGCTATTCTGTAAAGACCTTTACTTCTAAGTAAATTCACAATGTAGGACTACCATTGTAAGTAGTTGGTGCCGTCAAGAATAAATTGGCATGGACTTTCCATTTTAACATAAAGTGAAGTTGTAGATGCTAAAACTAAGTGTTCCAATGGAAATATCTCGAAAAATTAGGCCAATTAAGAAAAACGGCTTCTGGATGAAGAAATTATGGCTTTTAGAACAAAATTTGTTGAACATGCCGACGAAGTGTGTGAATGTGCGGAAGTGAATGATAATGTTGGATTTTTTTTAAAAGTCCCCCCCTTTCCAAACTTAATCTAATATCTCACTTTAAAAAAAAACCTATATGACCCACTTTTATAAATAAGTGAAAGTCACTTTTACAATGGTACTTTATGAGCTACCCACTAAATTGTAACTTAAATAAAAGATAAAAAGACATTAGAATTATAAGTGACTCAATTTTTATAATGGGTGAGAAAACGTTTACCTAAAGTAACTTTAAAACATAAGTTACATGTGTTTTTTGAAAAAGTATCTCAACAGAAAGAAAGACTTGAACTCAAGACTTCTATTCTCATAAAGTAGCTTTGGACCAAGTAAGCTAATTTAAAAGGTTAGTAAATTTTGGAAAAAAGGAAAGGTTTTTTTTTTAGTCACTGAAGCTATGGAATGTGTGCTTACTTAAAAAGCCCTTTTTGCCTACAAAACAAAAGGCCACACAACCCAACCCTGACTTACAAAAAAAAAAAAAAATTATGGCTTGAAGTTAATTTTCGCCGGAAACTAAATATTTTCCTCAAGGTTTCTAATTTTCCAAGATCACACTAAGGCGCGGGATAAAAGAACATATGCATGAGAAAAATCCTTCCTTTCTATTTCTGATTTTTCCAGATCGCACAGAGCCGTGAGGTGAAGAGCATATGTAGAAATGAAAGGTATCGATCCAGTAATATAAAACAAAGAGATAAATAAACCGAAATAAACATAGATATAAATAACTAAAACTGCAAATAACGATTGTATACCTCCAGATCTTAAAAATGATGTAGCTAGGGCTACTGGAAACCATTTCGCGTGAAACGAAAGGGGTTCCTCACTGGAACAGATACTGTTAACACAATAGAGAATTCATCTTAGCCCGAAAGTGGTCAAAAATAGTAGATCTAGGAAACGATAGTCGGATGCAGTTGTACCAGCTTTCAATTTGGATCATCAATGAATGTGACCCTCAAATAGCTCTGATACCATGTAGGAATTTACAGGTTAATTTCCTCAGATAGAACACCAAAGGACACTGCTCACAAACAGATCACAGACCAATACACCCATATTCTTGACATGGTTAAAACCCTCAAAGAGGGAAACAATCCACGGCCTCAGCCAACACGGCCACTTCAAGCAATTTATCAATAAAATAAAAGAAATTTACATAAGCTTCTCTCATGAATGGTAACCCTACAAATGACCCTCCATGCTCTTTAAATAGAGATCATGAACCAATCGAGTGTTAAGCCATGGATAAAGTGTTGGTAATACTTAGGAGAAAATGAATTGTCATATCACTTCATGTCTAGAACATATCGTGACTGTCGTATTATAAGTTACAAAAGTACATAGTAAAGAAACAAACTTGACCTATCTCTACACTAAACCAAGTTATACTTAACTATTTCTTATGTGTCAGAATATCCTAACAACCCCCCTTAAGAACAACTTGGGATAGGATTGAAGGATGTACAAATATGACACAATAGGAGAAGGAAGGAGGCAATAGATTTTATCCCCCCTTGGTATCAGAGCTTTTAGTAGCAGCTAGAAAATGATTGAAGGTTGTAGCCTTCTCTAGGTTGGTGCCTATGTACTGGTACAAGGTTATGCCAGTACAAGGACCAAGGGATTAGAGCTCCCTTATAGTAGTAGATGGAGAATAATTGAAGGTTGTAGACTTCTATAGGTGGCTGCCAACGTACTGGTATGATTCTACGCTAGTACAATATTGTAAACAACTTTTTATTTATATTAAAAAGAAAACAAAGACGAAAGTAACAGGGGGTTTTCTCCTGCATTGGGTTTCCACCTTAAATCACAGTGTTCATGTGTGTTTCTTATGTGTGATGGTTTATTTTGTTATTACATCACATGGTTATTGTTTATCTAATTTTTAATAAAGTATTGATGCACTAGTTGAAGACCAACATATTATGAATTAATTGAATCATAAGTTCACTGGATATACACTAGTTGTCTTAAGAATAGTCATGTACACACGCAAGATCCTTTCAGTAAAGTCATGTATATAAATCTGAATATGAAATATAAAAAGTTATTGAGTTGGAAATAAGGATTCACCCCTCCCCCTCCCCTCTCAGTATTTTTCCCAACAATGTCATGATTCCTTTTTATGAAATATTGTTGGGTAAAACCCCTCTAATAATTAGTCAAAATCTAAAAGAAGGCCTAAAATCCATTGGTCACTAGTTTTTTGAAGATTTTTTTTCTTATATAGGAGTCTATCGCAGTAGGTTGGCCCTATATCCCTCAAAGAGTCGCCCTAAGAGAAGTGGAAAATCAAGCTATTTTGAATGGGCATTCTAGGAAGTTAAGTAAATTACAAAAGAAAATTTGGTCTGGGTTTTCAATTAAGTTTGGTGAGATAAATATCAAAGACAAAGGACATGGATTCAAGGAAGAAGAAGAGCTTCAATAAGTTTGGGTATATTCTCTACCTGAATATGATTATGATTTGCATGGGATTATTAACAATCATTATACAACAATTATATTTATGAAAATATTTGCTCATCAGGAGCATCCTTTGATAATATTTTCATAGACATTGATGATTTTTAGTAAGCCATTGAAAGAGGAAATATTTTAGATATTGAAACAAGAAATTAGTTACAAAAGTTTGGATAAAACCTTCTTGAAAGTTTCTTAGGAGAAGAAAGTATTCATCTCAATAATTATTTTGAGGAATTAAATATCTCTGAATTTTTTCAATTTAATTTCAGCAAAATCACTTCAGATCCTTGTATTATCTCTCAGCAAGAAAAATAATTTCAAATTGAGAAAATGGAGGATGTTGTTATTAAAGGTAAAGAAGAAAAAAGCAATGGAGTGAATAAGTATCAACATGTTACAACAAAAGTTACAACTATAAAATTTCCTAAAGAAAAGCAAGATAATCTAGTAACAAGAAAATCAGTAGAAAAAAAGACAGTAAGTGAACGAGAGATGCTTTTGATAAATTCCCCTGAAGAGACAGAGAAAAAGAAACCAGAAAACACAACAAGTAAATAAATGGAAATTGATAAAGAGAAGGAAAAGCATATATGTGATGATACTATCACTCTAGGAAAATAAAGAGGCAATGGAATAACAAACAACAATGGATATTGTTTCCACTACATCTCCTAAGGCCTCAATGATACCTATTTACAACAAGATCCCTTAGGAATCATTTTTGTTCAAACTAGTTTATGAATTAGAAATAGTTCTTGATGCAGTTCCTTCTTTAATAGATTACTATTTCAATTCTCATACCAAGTAAGTATTGAGAAGAACCAAGAAAAGAAAACATGATTCTTTAGAGACCGTGTCTGAATTTAGTTGGCAAGCTCAAGGATATGTAAAAGAGAAGGCCCAAGAATCTTCCTAGCCTGAGGAGCTTTTGTAAATTATAACTAATATCATCTAAATGAGATTGAAATCTCATATGACAATAGCCTAACGAAAATTAAAGTGTTAGATAAGCAATTAAAGAAAAATGGAAAAAGTACTCTACAACTTTGATTCAATGTTTTGAAGTAGAGAGAGGAAATCTAAAAAAACGTATTTGGGTGGAATTGAAAGAGTTAAATTCAAGACATGAGAAGCATATTCAAGAATTAAGGAAAATGCATAAAAATAAAACTCTCATTTAAAAGAAGAGGCTGAAAGAAATACTAAGGTCATGACTACGACTTTAAAAGAGTGCATTGATTTTCTCAAAAGCCAACTCAATCAAAATCAGGAAACCACATAGAGACTATAAATTTTTAAAGAGAAATGTTATGTAACCAACTCGAGAAAAATATAGAAAGATAGATCAACGCCTTAGAATTCAGCCTCTTCGAGGGGGCAACCTCCTTTACATTACATAAACAAACAATTCTTGGATGATTCAAATGAAAAAACCTTATTTCTATATATAAGAGTCTAAGGAGTCACAATATAACCCAGTCGACCTAACAATAAAAATATAAAGCGACAAAAATAACAATAGAGGGATTCTATGGGGCACAGTAATAACAAAATGGGGACAATAGGGGCACAACATTCTTAATAAGGGGTATAACTACAATAGTAATGGGGTAATCACTAGTATTATAGGGACCCAACATGCCCCTCTCCTTCAAAAAAGTGTTGTCCTCAACACTTGAGT
>APFE030474059.1:6213-24744 GCA_000404065.3 Pinus taeda | reverse complement strand
AAATTCCGAGTGCCCTCCTAAGGGAGAAGTGTGCAATTCCATAAGAATCTTTTGTTTTAGCTGGGAATTCTTACAGAGGTATAAGCGATCTTTGTACCATAACGAATCATTTTTCCGGCTAAATGTATCAGACGTACTGGAATCTTGTTGTAATTTTCGAATAAGTGCCCACACTTCTTCATCATTCTTCCATTCCTTCCTTGCTTCGTTTATCCAATCTGGTTGGATAATAGAAATGGTGCACAACAATGCTTCCACATCCTCATCCTTTCTTGAGAGTGCATCTGCCACCACATTTTGCTTCCCTTTTTTGTAGATGATTTCAAAGTCATAACCCAACATCTTTGTGACCCACTTTTGTGCTCTTCAGAGGATAATCTTTGTTCTAAAAAGTATTTAAGGCTATCATGATCCGTTTTTACCTTGAAGTGTCTTCCCATTAGGTAGGGTCGCCATTTCTTAAGTGCATTGAGTATTGCCAACATTTCCTTCTCATAAATAGCTTTGCTTAAAAACTTTCCCTTGATTGGACGACTTTCAAAAGCAATGGGTCTTTCATCTTGCATTAGAACAGCACCAATTCATTTCCTGAAGCATCACATTCCACAATAAAGGTTTTTTGTGAAGTCTGGTGTAGCTAAGACCGGTGCTTGGCCACATTGCCTGTTTTAAGTGTTCAAAGGGCCTTTGCTTGCTTCTAGAGCTCCATGAAATGCATCTTTCTTCAATAATGTTGTTAGAGGTGATGCTATTCTCCCATAATTCTTAACAAACTTGTGATAATACCCTGTCAACCCAGAAATCCTCGCAGATGCTTTATGGATGTGGGGATTTTCCATTCCTTAATGGCTTTAATTTTGCTAGGGTCTACCTTAACTCCTTCATGAGATACAATATGACCCAGATATTCCACCTCTTGTACTCCAAAGAAACATTTGGATCTTTTTGCATATAATTGTTTCTCCTCCAATAGTTGTAGCACCCTGTCAACATGTTCAACATGATCCTTCCAAGACTTGTTGTAGATTAGTATATCATCAAAAAATACTAACACAAATTTTCTAAGGAATGTTTGAAAATTGAATTCATCAAACCTTGAAATGTTGAAGGTGCATTGGTAAGGCCAAAAGGCATGACCAAAAATTCATAATGACCCTCATGAGTTCTAAATGCTATTTTCGGAATGTCTTCAGTCTTCATTCTAATTTGATGTTATCCTAAATGAAGATCCAACTTGGTGAAGTAAATTGATCCATGCAATTCATCCAGTAATTCATCAATGACAAGAATGGCAAACTTATCTTTAATAGCGAGCTTGTTGAGCTCCCTATAATCCGAACACATGAGCCATGATCCATCATTCTTGTGCACCAATACTACTGGAGCAAAGAAAGAAATTTGACTCAGTTGAATTATACCAACCTCTAGCATTTCTGCAACCATACGTGCAATTTAACTCTTTTGGGGATAAGGATATCTGTACGGCCTAATGTTTGGAGGAACACTTCCTGGAATCAGATGAATAGCATGATCATGATCACGCATAGGTGGGAGACCTTTGGGAGTCTCAAATTTCTTGGAATGATTGTCCATAACTTTTTTGAGATCTGGAGAAATAGATGATTCCGATGTGGAAACATCTAGCGAACATAATTGTGCAATTACACCTCTTTGTTCCTTTTTTAGAAGCTTTGTCATACCATTAGAGCTGATTATCTTTCCTGGTTTCCCTGCAATACCCCTTAATTCAACTTCCTTTCCTTCCATAGAAAATTTGATGAAAAGTTCTTGAAAATTAAAAGCTATGTACCCAAGGATTGTAGCCATGGACTCCTAGTACAACATCAACACCTCCCATTGGAATGGAAAGCATTGGGCTAGTCAATACATATTCTCCCATGGATAGCTTGACATTATGGAACTTTCCAGAGAAATTTATTGTTCCTCCATTTGCAACCATCACTTGACACTCTGGTGTATAGGAACCAATTCAATTCTTGTGCTACCTTACAATGAATAAAATTGTGGGTACTTCCTGAATCAATCAACACTATTACCTTTTTCTTCTTGATTTGTCCTTCTATCTTGATGGTTTGAGGAGTGGTAATTCCCACAATGCATTACAAGATATGGTCGGATTCATTTGTTCTTCATCTAGGCTTTGTTCCTGGAGTATATCCTCTTCTTTTGACCTTTCTTGCTCCTTTTCTTCTTCCTCTTCACAATCTATGTAGAATAATTTCTTCTCAGCACACTTATGACCTTTAGTGTATTTGCTATCATAGCTGTAACAAAGCCCTTTTTCTCTTTTTTCTTCCAATTGTTGTGCTGTCAACTTATAGGTTGTGGAAGACTAGGGCAACAACACTTCCGTCTTTATAGTTGTGACTGGTATGCTTCCTGGTTACCATAATTTTGCTTTCCATTTTTCTTGCTAACCTGAATGCCTTCTCTAATGAATCAGGTTCCCAAAGGCGAACATCATGTTGGATATTATCCTTTAAAGACCCCATGAACACATCAATCCTATGCTCCTCTGGAATATCTTTTACCCTTATGTTCAATTTTTGGAACTCCTCAATGTGCTCCATTATTGAACCCTTTTGTTTGAGACTTATCATTGGCTAAAAAAAGTATTGCTTTTTGTATCCTCATAATGTGCTACCAATTCTTCCATAAAAATTTCCCAAGTGATAAATTGTTTATGAGAGCAAAGCCATTGATACCCATCAATTGATTTGGTTCCAAATATAAAGTTGCAATTCGTACCTTTTGTGTGTTTTGCACATTATTGAGATCGAAAAATTGCTCCATCTTAATATCCATGTTGCGGGATCCTTGCCATCAAACTTCCTCATATCGATTTTTGGAATATGGTGGGTCTTCGATCCAACATTAGAGTCTATGGAATCATGATTAACATTTCTTTTTTTGTCATCATGAGTTTCCTTTACTACCCTTTCACCATTAGTGACCATTTCTTGTAGCAAATTATTCATATTTATCTTCAATTCGTTCATGTTTGTCTTCAAATCTATCTTCAAATCATCCATCTTAGCTTCTACGCCTTTCTTTAAACCATCCATCTTAGCTTCTACATATTTATTTAAACCATCCATCTTAGATTCTGTTCCTTTTTGTGCAAGTGACAATTGTTGCACTTGGTCTCGTAATTTTGATATATCATGTTGCATTTCTTCTTCTTCTTCATGGGTCATGCTAGAGCTTTCAGGTTGCCTACTAGGTGTTTGCATTTTGTTTCCTTGGGGCATCAACTACCAATAATAATGCTTTACTATGCCCTTTGAATTCCTTCAAACTAATTTTTCAAACCAATCTTATGCAAAAATAAAAATAAAAACTACAGACATTTTTTCACTTTGTAGGAGCATGATAATGAATCTGATGTATCTTTGTAATTTGGATCATCTAGTTCTGAAATTCGGATCTGGGGTAGCCCTCTGTGTCCTCTTTCCAATGCCACTAGTCTAATCCAAATTGGATTCTCCAAGGAAGAGTTATGCGAAATCTTCCACAATGACCTGATTATAGACTAGTTCAGTAGAGCGAACTTGTAAGACGTGCCACGAGTCACTGTTTTAACATTTAGCTCTAAAAAATATATATAAGAAACTACAGTCTGTCCTTTTTCTCTACCTTCTTACGAAATTTCAATCCAATGCTCAGAGAAAAACGTATGACGATTTTCCCCAGGTCACCTGTTTGGAATGTAATTTAGGAGTCCGCAAAAATCCCAACTTCGTCAGATCATATCTCCGCAAATATAGCACAAAAAGCTCTGAAATTTGGACCCGATATTTAGTGTGATGTCTTCTCAAATGGTTTTTTTTTTTCAACTTCTGAAACATCACAGAAAAAGTTATATTGAAAATGCCACAATGACCTGTTTGGAGCAGCGAAACCCTAGAATCCAAAGATCTGATACCAAATGTCATGTAACCAACTCAAGAAAAAGATAGAAAGATAGATCAACACCTTAGAATTCAGCCTCTTCGAGGGGGAAATATCCTTTACATTACATAAATGAACAATTCTTGGATGATTCAAATGACAAAACATCCTTTCTATGTATAGGAGTCTAAGGAGTCACAATATAACCCAGCCGACCTAACAATAATAATATAAAGCCACAAAAATAAAAATAGAGGGATTCTATGGGGCACAGTAATAACAAAATGGGGACAATAGGGGCACAACGATATTAATAAGGGGTATAACTACAATAGTAATGGGGTAATCACTAGTATTATAGGGACCCACCAAGAAACCATTGCAAAATTGTCTAATTTTAAGAAAAGATTAATCAAAGTTCTATAAATAGATGGATAAAATCTCAATATTTTATCAATAAATTATAGATTTAAATGAAATGGTTTTTTCTTTAATAGAAGAAGATAAATGCATTAAAAACAATTTTTTGTCTATTATTGACTGGGAGAAGGAATTTCAATTTGATGAAATTCCAAAGTTTCTAAAATAGAAAAAAAGTTTAATGCTTGCATATTTGAACCGCAGAGAATATTAAACTAGAGAAATCAGAGAATGAACCAAAAGTGCCCAAGGGAAATGCTTGACAATTTGGGAGAAAGGGACTGATTTTATAGAAGAATTCGACCTACCAGGGTCAAAGCCACTGAAAGGAATTGTTCCAGGAGAATTAAGACAACCAATAAAGGACCTTTTCATCAAAGATTAGCAAGAAATTAGAAGGACTAAGGTTTGGACATAACAAACTTTCCATAATTTCCTACAAATTCCTTTTGAGTAAATTAAAATCATTGCTAAATTTGAAAGCAAATATCAAAAAAGAAAGAAGAAAGTCCAAGGTTTGATCACGAGTTGTCAAATCAGCATAAATCAGTTTTCTTCTATCCACTTATCAAGTGTTTCCCAATTGTATTCACAATGTGTGAAACATATCGAGGTTCATACACCCCATCTATTACTCAACCTAAACTATGAAGATTCTAAAGAGGAGGAGAAGTTACCCACTTCTCAGGAAGATATCAGTTAAACAGTGATAGAATTTATATTTTTAGAAGTAGATATTTACTTTCAAAAAATCTTTTGATTTTCTTCTTTTAAGACTTATCTTATCTTTTGAAACATATCTTATTTTTCAAATATTTATAGAACCTCTTATGTTGGTCTAAGGCATCGAGAAATTGTGAAGACTCAAGACTTATATTTTTCAATCAATATTGAAGTACCAACTTTTTTGAAGACCAGTTTCAGTTTTAATGTGTTAAGAGCTACGATATTTATGTTTGGACATATTTTTAATTCCTTAATGGATGCATATGGTATTTCTCTTTAACTTATGCTATTTAATTCTTATTGAATGTTTAATTTTTTTGTTAAACATTTCCTATGATATGTTATAGTCTACATCCAATTTTCAAGAGAAGTTTGTGAATTGCTAACTTTTCGTTAGTGCTTCATCATTGTGATCTTTACTCAAAGATAGAATATTATTTTTCTCCCATTGTTCGAGATATTTTTCCTTAGGATTTCTTTTATGGATGCATGCATGTATATTTCTAAAAACAACAAAAAATTAACTTGACTATGATGAAAACCTAAAAAACTTTGTTTTTTAAAGTTTTATGTATAAAAGAAAAACACTTTCAAATCTGATATGTGTTGTTAGTTGGACTCAAAATCTAGACAAGATTTAAATAACATGATATTTCATGTGGTTTATTATGTTCATATGAATCCTTTATTCTCCTATTATTTAAACTAATCTTATCCTACCAGTAGTCTGTTTATATTCTTGTAGATAACTATAAATATTATAATATGTCATGTATTTTCCCTAAATTAGTTATTCTATTTCCATTAAGGTTAGTTTAATTTTAGTTTAAATTAATTCAGGAAGCCAAACCTTTGTTCCAGAGAGTATACGACCATCTAAATGAAAAAAGGTTTAATTGGGAGCCTGATCATGCAAATACTCAATCGTTATAGGAGGAATTTTTCCACCTATCAACAGGATATCAGGAAGGCCACCAAGGCCGTGAATGAGATGAAATTAAGTGACTGAGTTTCTCAAAGGGTGAGAAACATCTCAAGTAGGTGGGTAATGATGGGCCTCCTAAATAGGTAAAAACCAAGGCCTATCTATGTTGGGTGTGGAGCTTGATTATCTTCTTTATTCAAAGGTATCACTGCATTGGACCCCAGTTTGTAATGTGGTGGCAACAACGCCCATAAAATCTTCACTGCCAAGGCAGTCTAGGGGGGACGACGATTATTTTGAGCCCCCTTGGTGGGGGATCCGGGGGAGCGCCCCCAAAGCTAAAAATAGATTTAAAATTACCCTGTAAAATGTTGTAATTTCATAGTCAATCTAAGTCGTTCATTAGGCAGAGATCTGATAGTAGAAGTTATGTTTACTATAGAGTTTTTTGCCCTAGAAGGCAACCCCTCTCTATATATGAGGGAATTGTATTGCGTCTATGTAGATCTGTATTCTGAGTGAGAAAGAGAGGGGAGATTGTGTGAGAGCGAAGAGTGAATTACAGAAGATCTCCTGTAGGTTGTATCTCTTCATTTTGCTGGATAATATAAAAGGAAGGATTGTCTGTTTCTCCATGGACGTCACCCAAATTGGGTGAATCACATATATCTATGTCTCTCTTGTTTTATGTGTTTTATGTCTTTATATTTCTGAAATATATTTTATGTGTTCCATTACCTTTAATATATAATTTTCTAACAATCCAGCCATCCTTCATCATATTTTTACATCTTTCTTTGCATTTGATGACATGTTTTTAAGCTACAATGTGGTCATTAGGAATGTAAAGAAATAATTTTCATATCTTGTAGCCTAACATGTTAAATTTCTATGGGAAGGAACATTTATTGTGCAGAAGTACATTGGGGACCAGCTAGAGAAAATGTAGGATGCTTTTCCTTACATTAACTCACCAACAACTCGACTAAATATTGGGCAGTTACTACACTCAGTGGTTGTGAGGATCTCAGGAGACTAGATCCACTTTTATATGGATTTTGGAGGTAATAATTCGTCCTTCCAAGGAGGTTCCCCCTCACTCATTTTTTTATAAACAAAGGATCCAAATAGCTCAATAGTATTCAACTTTTTAGAGGAACATAGTGACTTCTAGAGCAAGAGCTTGTTACTTTTCATTTCAATTCCCATGTCATGTATTTGAACACTTTCTGAGATCAATGAAAATAATTTTGATGCCTTCATTCAAAGCGTGTCTTAAGAGTCTTGAGGTACCTTGGGTTAGGGACAAACCCAAGCACTCAAGTCTCTCTCTCGTGTACATTTTTGTTATCAAATTATTTATATGCACTTATTTTAGCAGTGCCTCTTTTACAAGATCTGTTTATTTGAAAAAGTTTTTTCTGTGCATATTTATCAATCATTTCCCTTGAAAAGTGTGGATGTAGGTTTTGTAAGGACAAGCACAAAAACATGGTTTTTTTCTCTTGATGCAATATTTAGATCTTGGTTAAATTCTTCTTGTCATTTCCTTTTCAATTTTATTTTCTACAATTAGTATTGCTGGAATTCATTAGATATCGATATTTTGCTAATTGAATAACATCCTTATGTGTAAGTGATACCCATTGGCTTGCAAGGAAAAGAAACATCATTGTCATTTGTAATCCTACCGTCTCCCTTAGCACCCTCCTTCCATTCTCATCAATTCCTCCAAATGGTCTACAAAAAAAAATCACATTACAAATTTACCATGGGTTATTGGTTTGCATTTTCACTTGTGAAAATTGGGCTCTTAAGGAGAACTAAGCTTGGAAAGGCCTTCCATACTCTTCCCCAACATTCTACCATATTTCCCCACTTTTAGATCCTTTTTAGAGCCCTTAGATGTTTTTGGATGTAATTGTGTTTCAATATAGGGCATCATGTAGCATCTTGTAGTAGTCCAGTAGCACCTTATAGCACTACACAGAATCCACCAAAACTTGACCAGAATGGCTCCTTAAGCATAATTTTTTCTTCTTTCCCAACCAAAATATATTTGGGCATTGAAAACAAGCTTGAGGAAGATTATAGACTCCTTTGAAACCTTCTTTCCACCACTGTGGTTTTATTTCTGCAATTAGGGTTAGTTGTTTTGATTTTAAATACAATAGCACAAAAGTAGTTTACATTGACATCTCTTGAGTATTTGTTGGATTTTGTAGTTAGAGTATAATTTACCTTAAATCTAGTAGCTTACTATTTATTTCATGGTATTTACTTCATACATCTTGACTAGATTCATTTTCTGCACTAAATTAGGGTTTCTTTTTCAAGCATTTCCTTCCTTACAAGTATAGCAGAGTTTCTCTTATGCAGTAGGACAAGTAAGTTTTCTTTCTTTAAAAGTTAGACTCATTCAATTACCCTATTTATCTTACAAAATGGTTTATTCACATCTCGGTTTGATTAATTTCCTTAGAGTAGCCTTGTGTTCGCATTGTAGTGTTGGCATTGATTTCAACAAGGTCATGGTATTGCTTATTATATACCTTATGATGTTAGTATTCCTCTTGATGTGCGATGAGTGTTTGGCTTGATGGTATTTTTGGTTGGAATTGATGTAAAATTGGTTGTGGCATGAATTAGAGGAGGTGTTTTGGAGGATGAGTAAAGATGGATGAAAGGCATGGTATGATGGCTTGTCATATATTGAAGATGATGTTGTTGCATTTGGTTGGATTGTTTCTATAGGTGTTGCATATGCTTCTACATGTGTTGGAAGAATTGGAGTTGTTACTACATGTGTTGAATGGTTTTCATGATTTCATGTTTATTTTTTATTCTCTGATCTCTATTTGATTGTTTCATTTTATGCATGGTTAATCACTAGAGAGTGGATCTGAGAGGTTTGGCTGATTTTTTGCAAACTTTTTGAAATGGATTAGTAAGAAATTCCAATGCTTCATGAAGGTAAACATTTAACTTGGAGGGTGAAATTTGATTCATATTTTCTATCTCTTGATGAAAATATTTTGTTGTCAGTAGAATATGGAGTTAGAGATGAATAAAATGATAGAGCTAAAGGGATTATTTTGAATGGGATTTTGAAATCTAACGTTCTTATTGTGAGACATTGTGGGATTGGAAAAGAGATGTTGGATAGGTTGTAAAATGTGTATCTTGGAGGAAAATTGCATTTTTCAGAGATGGATAAAAATGGAAAGGATTCAACACATATTGCAGTAGTAAATCAAACCTCCTAACAAGAAAATGATGAAATCCCAAGCGATACCAGTGATAGACCGAGCATCAATCTTGAGACACAACAAAAATATATCAAAAACAAAGTGAAAGAGAAATCCAAGATAATGGAACTAGAAGCATAAATTCAAAGGCTCGTGGCTGAAAATAAAGATAAGATAATATTATTACAAATCTTTGATGAAAAGGAGTGTGCCTACAAAGAGGAAATTTCTGATTTGAAAATCAGTTGAAGTGATTCAAGAAGAAAAAAAAAACAAATGAAGAAGGTTGAGCAAGGAGAACAAAATTAGTGGATGCTATAACTGTGGAGTACATGGACATAAAGTAGAAAATTGAAACAAAGAGATAAAATCCTCTTGCCTAATAAGAGCATCCGAAAGATATTAAAAAGGAGAAAATGTTATAACTGTCAAGAACATGGACATATAGTTGAAAATTTCAATAATGAAAAAATCATACACTCTCATAAAAAGGAGCAACCAAAGTAGAAGCAACCTCAAGCATGCATGCAAAGGAGATTTCCATTTGTCAGGTATAATAGTCCATTTTATGGGTATTGTTTCTCATGCAATGATTTTTGCCATATGGCTATTGACTACAGGGCATCTGCGATTAATAAAAATTGGATCACAAGAATATGTTAAGCTATTCCTCAGTTCCTTGGTCACATAAGATGTTTTGTGTGTGACAATATTGGCCACAAGGCCAAGGATTGAAAATTTCCTATGTTTTACAGGATATCCAACCAGCGATAGGAGAATATGCATGGCCAAACATACAAGAAGAAGAAGGACCACCATATGAATGTTTTGAGGAGAAAAGAACAGGAAAGAACCCCCATCAATAATTGAGGCATGCATGGTATCAGGGGGAGCATATGGTTACATCATGAGTTTCATGTAGATTCTTGGATGTGCAACCATATCGAAAATTTTGAATGAAGTCAAATATACATTTTTAAATATGCATGTGTTCAAGGAGATTTCATGAGGTTTGAAGTGCATTTTCATTTTTTGTCTATTTCTATTCTAGTTTGATTTTAGTTGGATCAAACATGTACATTTGTTACTAATGGTTTTTGGAGCAACTACATGTTGATATGTGATGAGGGGATCATACATTTAGGGGGAGAATTTGTGCGTCCAAATGGACCTGCATATTGTTGAAATCATGCTCATTATTAAGGAACTCGTTGTGCATATATTTGACATTGATTCAATGTAGGATGAATTTTATTGATGTTGCCACACTTTATTGGTTGGATGGGATAGTATGGTTGCATGGAAAAATTGTCATGCTACTAGTGTTATCATTGCGAGACCACATATATGAAATTATTTATTACATTTTTTGTTTCCATCAAGATCAGATGATACATTGGAGTTAGTTCATCTAGAGTATGTACATTATTGCTTATTTTTTCATTTCTAGATGAATCATGCATGTTGCTTATATGCATTAGATGGCTTAATCATATGTTTTTATTTAATGGAGAGAGGGTATGATGTTGATTATGATGTGTTGGATATTCATATGTTTGAGTCATGTCAGTTTATATTGTTGCTATATGTGGAGAGAATTTTGTTTCTCATGATGTTTTGGTATCATGGATATTGTTGCTTGGTTTTTTCTCTCATGGGGAGAGAGAATATGTTGATGGCTTGAGATTGAGGAGATGATGAATCTATGTTTTTGATGGTGATATAGTGTCAAATCTCCTAATGTTGTTTTTGTTGGTTGGTAGTGTTTCTTGGATATTTGGATATTGGCCACACATTGATGTTGTTGGAGAGATTACATTGTTGGAAAATGTAACTAGGTTTGGTCTTCATTAAATGTATTTGAGTCATACTTTCAAAAGAATAAAGAAAATAATTTTTATTATCATTATTGTGATTTATTAAAGCATGTGTTTCATGCTTGGATCACCATGTTTTAGGTAAAAGTCCAGATTTATGACTTTTAGGATTTATTTTGAGTCAATAAAGTCGTTGTACTTTTAAAGAGACCCTTCTTGGGCTTTTGAATCATGTAAAAAGGTTTAGTATTGAGTCAAATATAATTTATGTAAAGGACATCAAGTTGGCCTAGAAGAGATCAAATCAACCTAAGGAAATCAATTAAACCTCCCTTGAATCCTATAAATAGAAGCAAGTCGAATTCATTTGGAGCATCTCATCTCAAGCAAGTTTGATATCTCTAAGGAACCCAGAAAAGTGAAAAGTGGGTCTAAGGAAGCCAAAGGAAGTGCGAGTTTGGTAGAGTCTAAGGAGAAGAAGAAAAATGGAATTTTTGTGCCTATCTCTATTTGTTTCATGCCCTAGTTTGGGATATTGAAGTCTTCCAAGCTTTCCTGATGCTGGAAGATGCCTGATGTCCGAAGTTACCTGATGCCAGAAGCTGCTACATAGTTGAATTTGTTGGAAGAGAGGTTAAAGATCTGGGAGGTTGACTTGGTGTGGAGCGAAGGTTTGGTCTTTGTCTAGGGTGAAGAGAATTTTGACTAGTTTTTCTCCTCGGGGGCAGTTTCTGTGGCATGGTGCCTATATCTGGTATCCATTATTTTTATGTGTTTTTTCTTTGGTAATTTCTTCATGAACTAAAGGAAATAAGATATAAAACTTAATAAGAAGTAACAAACATCACAAGTAATTATCAAGTATAAGAAAATATTTCTGCCTTTCTGATTTTTTAACATGGTATCAGAGCTTTGGTGAAGAAAGAAGAAAAAGGAAGTCTCAAGCACTTGGTCAAGGAACCATTCAAAAGTATTATCTCAGGGAAGTACTTTACTATATTCAAGGAATATGTATAACACAATCAAGGGAGACAAAAAACTTCAAGGAGCCTCAAACTAAAGGTCTTGGAAGAAGAGGATTGACCTTATCCTTGAAAAGAACAAGTTACTAGACTTGGTCAAAGGAAAGGTAAAGATGCCTACAGATGACTCTAGTGATGTTGACAAAGTCAAATTCATAGAATTAGAGTTGGTGGCCATGACTCTAATGGTAGAAGGAATAAAGGACAATATTGTCCCATTTATAGCCAACATCAATCACGCTTAGAAAATGTATGAAGCCTTGTTAAAGTGTCAAGTGGCAAGCTTGAAGAATAAACTAAGGACCACAAATACAACTAAAGAAGATACAATGGCCTCCTTCTTTGTGAATATAACAAGAATTAGAGATGGTATTTTGGCCATTGGTGAAATTGTTGTAGACAAAGAACTCGTGACCACTACTCTATTAGGATTTCCACCTACTTGGGGTGCATTTGCTGCAAGACTTAATAGTTGGAAGGAAGCTCCCACTTTTAAAGAACTATGGACTAGTTGCAGTCAAGAAGAATTGGTGATATCTTTAGTTTCCAATCCTGAAGAAGTATCTAATGCCTACATTGTTCAATACAAAGGAAATAAATAGAAAGGACCAAGGAAGTAAAGTAGACATGTCCAAAGTAGAATGCTATCAATGTCGTAAGAAGGGTCACTACAGGAGTGACTATCCCAATAATCCAAAGAATAAGAAGAGAGATAGAGATCATGTTAACATTGTTGAAGTATAAGATCCAAAGAAATTAAAACTTGAAGAATCTGATATAAGGGACCTACACTATTAAGTCCTTTTATTCTACTCCAAGATATTATATTTTATATTTTTTAGTTTTTAAAATTTATAGGCTTTTAACATGTTTTTGGAAAAAGATATTGTTTTTTTTGTAAGTTTATAAGTATCAATCAAGATTTGGGGGGATCCCCCAAAAAATCTCAAAGATAAGTATCTCATTTCCTTTATGTTTTTGGTTTTATGTACTCATTTAGATTTTATTATATTAATACTAATCACAATTCTCCCTCTATTGTCATGATTAGAAAACACATGCTATATTCTCAATGAGTATGAAAGAGGACTTCTCAAGACAATGTTTGTCAAGGAACAAAGGTATGCTTTAAAACATTGATTTCTTTATAATAAATGTTTATTCATTTGACAATCTATTACTAATTTTGTTTTTTTCTAGCTATAGTGAATCATATTGATTCTTATTTTGTGTGATTCGTCACTTAATAAATCTACCCCACTCCTATTCTTAACTAATTTTATAGAACCTTGGACAAGTCCTAATGGTATGCTTATGGCAATGTCTAAAACTCTAAACTACTTAGGGTTATTGAGAAATGTTATTTCAAGATTTTATTGATGATGTCATATTTGGGATTTTGGTATGATCATGAAAACCTAACTTGTTAGGATTGAATCATAAATTCTAGAATCTTGAACCCTTGAAAGTTTTAGTAATATTGGGTTTTCTATGTTCCTATATTGAAACACTAACTCATTAGGGTTTGGTGGAATGTGTAAGAAAGACCCTTATACATTTCTTATAATTGATTTCCTTAGTATGTTATGTTGGTCTGATCAAACCCTAGTATAATCAAGTTTGTTGTATGTCTAACTCTTATTGATGTTTGTGAAGTTGGGCTTGACTAACACATGATATGAAATTCCTATGCATGATTATGAAGTCCTAGATGTATGAGTTGACCTATTTGTCAATGGTCATGAATCATAGGGTTTGGAACTAAGCTCTAGTCAAAGTTTGTATTTCTAAGATGATAGTGTTTGTGAAATTTTAGGGTTTTAAAGTTAAACCCTATTAGAAGTAAGAATCTCTAATGATTTGAGATTTTTGTAAGATTGATGAAATCTAATTTTTATTTTGGATTTATGTTTTATTGAAAAATCCAGGGTTTGAAACTAACCCTAGTGGAAGCTGGTCATGTTAATGAATAAGTTGTGATTGGTTTTGATTGATTCTCTTGTATGAAATCTAGGATTTGTATGAAACCCTAGTGGAAAATATAACATATTGTTTTGCAAGCAATCCTTTCTGTGAATAGAAACAATCCCTTTAGCTCTATGGGAGGATCTAGCAACAAACTAGACAAATATTTGCAAACTTTCCTAATTTATAGCAGAAACACAAAGGAGGATAGATCACGTACCTCACTTTGATGATAAAATTTGTTGGTGTCATCCTTGATTCTCTTTCTTCCAAGATCAATATTATCTTTGCCAATGTCGATGATTATCTAAAAGGAAAATTATGTGGAGACAAAAAACACATACATAGCAAAAACCATTCCAATATAACCATATAACATATCAAGTTTTATTATACTAAATAAGCAATGATACACACATTTATGGAAATCAAACACATAATGTATTATTAATAGATAGTAAAGGGAAGCATTACAACCACTTAAGCCTTGATGTTGGAAGCCTCCTTTAGGTGAGTTCCAAGTCCTAGCCAAGACCTGCAAGCACTCCTTTATCCTTAACAAAATGGGCAGCATTTAGGCATAGTTTCGACATAGGAAGGCAACCAACCAATAGCTAACCAAAAGTAGATGGTAGAGGTTTGATTTACAGGGAAGGAGAGGGAGTTAAGGATCCATAAAAGGAGGGAGAGGTTCCACATTTCAAGGGGAATATCCATGAAATTAGGATCAATAACCAAGAATGGGAGGTCTCACTCTAATCCTCATTAAACTACAACCATATTGTTGTTCTCGAGGCTTCCAGTAGGGGAACATTCTCCTCCATTTTAGGAAAAATTACCTAAGCATGGCTAGTGCATATTTTCCTCTCAAAAGGCGCGCTGCTAATGCTAGTCACTAGTTAGACAAAAGGTTACCAGCATGGGTTTGTCTGCTAAAAGTAGAATTGGGCTTGCAAAACAAGGTTTTGGACAAGTTCTTCAGAATTTCTTCAAGGCAAGTCTTCTTCTTCCTTCAGGGATGCTTCTGAACATGTTTCATGGTGAATACATTTTTTTTATAGCTTTCTTCACTTTGTGACACTTGCGACATGGATGACACAAAATGTGACACATAGGATATGAGACTGGGAGTGCGACAAAATATTCTATAACAGATGCCCCTAAAGCATGATGTCAGAATGGGAAGCGATGGTTGAAATTATTTAATAATCAAGGCAAGGGCTTTGGAGAACCACCATCAGGGACCTGGAAATCAAACATAATACAATATCTCTGACATCTCTGATGTAATTATGCTTTAAGTGTAAGCATCTAACAATACATTAATCTATGGCATGGATGCAACCATCTAACTAGAAAGGATCATGTGAATGGATCCAAGGCATGGATGCAACCATCCGAATAAAAGGGATCATGTGTACAATCAGGAATACTTAATAACTTCACGCAGCCTGGATTTATCAAATGAAACCCAGGGTCTTCATCTCCATCCTGATCCAACCAAAGTAAGAATTTAACCATGTGAATAAATGCGTCAAAGTCGAACATGGTATAAACCACCTAATTACCAATCAATGATGTGAATCATTAACAACCACAAGAGAAACCACCAATAATGATGATGGTACTCAAGGTACAATAGCACAATCCATGAGTGTGAACAATGAAAATGAATTCTAACACTTGCAGAATCATTCAATTGAAGGCCAATGATTGCTTTGGAGAGTTTAGCATCTACGGATAAACACTAATTCACTAGACAAGTAGTTGTGCCTAGAACAACAATTTACAATGTTTTAAACTTTTCCTATAAACAATAGATAAGAAGAGAGGATAAAAGGCATACCTATAGTTCCACTTTCCTCTCATCTCCCCTGTATTGATTTCGTCGCTCCCTCACGTACTTAATCCACTTGAAAAGTACCCTGTAAACACAATAGAAGACAAAAACCAATCAAATCGTATGATCCATTGAATATAAATGAAAGTAATCAAAAGAAATTCATACATATAAGCATTATGAAAGAACACAACATATGGAAAAAGGCTCAAACACTTTATTATATAAAAGAATGGATTACAACCATTAGTGCCTGATTCAAAGTCATTCCTCCAACTTGGATCCCATCCACGTCACATCAAAATCAAGACAAGCTTGTGGCATCTCATCATTTGCTCCAAAGTCAAGTCTCATAGCAGCATTATCACCTTACAATTCAACATAATCTAGCCCCTGATCACTTAGATGAGAGGTCAATTTATAGGAAGATGAAGGAGGTTTTGTCATTAATGGTGACATTGAATGGCCTTCCATACTTAGAATTAGTTCCATGGAGGAAGGGATGAGAGGATAATATTCTCCTTAACTCATTCCTCCTCCATTTTCGAGCTCATAGGAGTTGATAAGACAGGGAAACTTCTAGATGACTCCAAAAGATAAGAATATTCCTGAAACCCTACGTGAATTTTGCTCATTCTCGCCAGCGCAGGTGAAAGGAACCCTAAGTGCTCTACAGAGCACCCTAGTAGTGGACTTAACTTCTCTATAGTGCACCTTCATAAGGGCTTACCTGCGTTGGCCCCTTTAGAGGAAATTTCTGGATGTCTTCAAGTCATGAAACTATCTGGGAAGGAGGCATTCAAAGGGGTGGCTTTTTTAGCGCATGAAACAACTGAACTTAGGGTTTGACGTGACCTAAAACACCGATATAAATGTTGGGATTTGATGTGCCCGAATGGATCTATAACAGCTGCCCCCTAAAGCATGAAAGCGGAAAAATGTCAATGTCAAATGAAATGCTTTACGATGTGATAAAGAGGTATCGAAGTGGAAGGTGACCTGCATCAATTACAATACATATATCATGATATTTGATTTTACATGAATTGTTGATGGAAGGCATACCCATGCTTAGCTTATAAATTTTCATTACATGTACATAAACAGTCATCTACAGATATAGACCCATGATTGGAATGACTATCAATGTAAAGTCATTGTACATATGATTTACTACTCCTGATATCACAGCCTGGAGGGATGAAACTAGATCCGGGGTCTTCAATCACATTCATCCATTCACTCAAGTACGAGTCTAACCATGTGAATATGTGATCTGAAGTTGAACATGGGAAGACATCATCTAATTACCAGCCAATGATGTAAGATGTTAACAGATGCGAGAGAAATCACCGATAATGATAATGATCCTCAAGGTATTGTAGTACATTCTGCAGGGTGTGAATAGATGATTTGATGTCAAACACCATACGAAGTCATTTGGTTGAAGGTCATTGATGTATGTCTATCATCGAAAGCAAGAAACCTACCATTGATGCATGCAATCCTCAAGGTACTAAATGGGTGCTTCTAAGTCAACTTCTTGGATAAGGAGTTGATGTCGACAAGAAGCGATTCGTCGCAGGAGGGCCTTGATGTATCCCACATCAATGACATGAAATGAGTGTAGTGATTTTAGAGATGGAATTTGACTGATGACACAAGGTTCAGGAATGGCAGTCATGAAAATGAAGGTTTATGGTATTGCAAAAAATGGATTTTGACTGGATGACTTCTCTTGAACATGTCGGAGACATTGGAGTGAATTGGTAGCATTAACCAAAAACAAAGTGATGGATGGTATGATAGACCAATGGTGTGATAACCATCAAGCTAATAACCCAACCCAGATAGTCACGGTGATGGAGTGAAAGTGTCATGTTCAAGAGTGACCTACTACCATAAAGAAGTTTTCCCCTCTTTCCATCTTCCCCAGTCAGTGCTAACTAGTACCTCTTTATTTTTATCAATATTGACAAGGATAACATATGCTTGTTGTATAATTTAACCCTTCAGGTGAATCCACCGCTATTCGATGTTTTAACAAGTCTAGCGAAGGTGAAACTCGGTCTTCTCTAGATGGACATGTTTGTCATTATTTGATTTTTTTAACGAGTTCAACAACAAATATAACTTGGTCCTTTTCATGTTTAGAGAGTTCGAAAAGGTACAAAAATAAAATTTCACAAGTTCTTTTTCATAAGTTAATCTCTTAAGTCCAAAAAAGCGTAAAATAATACAAGAGAGATATCGTTTCCAATCTGTTAATGAGCTGGAAAGGACAAGCACTCGGAAATCTTTTCATATTTAGAGAGTCTAAAAAGAGCTTAAAGAGGACTCCAAGGGGGTTCCTTTTTAATTTTTAACAGAGCTCGAAAAAGAGATAAAAGTGTGCTCTATGGTCAAAAGTTCAAATTACAATCGAGCGCATTGAATTCTACAAATCAGTGGTAAAACCTGGTCAAAACATTACCAAATGGATTAAAAATATCTATTTCATAGGCAAAAATAGGTAAATACTAATGTTTAGTCAATTAATTAACATGAAATAAACATAAAAAAAGTTTTTACCATAACATTTTTACCATTTGGAACTTTCCATCTAGTTTTGTGCTCTGAGCTCAGTTTTTATGTCAAACTTCACTAGCTAATTGTG
>APFE030474057.1:0-13420 GCA_000404065.3 Pinus taeda | reverse complement strand
AGGAACATTCAGGCCTAGTCAGCAATGAGATAGCATGATCACATGTTGTGACTAGCAAGAAGTTGGAAGACAAAGAGTTTAGTTAATTTTATTTATTTAAACATATGTGAGTATTTATTTATTGTCAAAATGATTAAAAAGGGGCATAGTGGCTGATTGATTCTCCCTATGTGGAGATCAGGCCAAACTGTTAGATTTAATTGGTTTGAATAGGAAATGGGGAAACTAAAATTTTGATTTAGCGTTGGTTTAGAAAAGAATGGGTTTGGAGAGACTTTTTAGGAGAGAGTGAGAGACTTCTGGATCTGAACCATAATTGGTTCATCAATCCATTCTTGTATAAATTGTAATATTTTAGATAGTTTAAGAGGTTAGATAGGTTAGATAGGGAGAGATAGATTTGACAGGTAGTTGAGGGTATAATTTGTTAGCCTACAGGTAGGATTGGGATAGAGGCCATTAATTAGAAGAATCAGGTCGAGAGATAGAGTGATGTGATATGTAAACCTTCATTTATTTATATATATCCAGTGATGTGATTCCAGTTTGTATAACAGTGTTATGCAGACGTAGAATGGTAATTTATGTGAAATCCAACATTCTGTATAGAAATGTATGTATGCAGGCAGAGTTAAGAGAATCCACAGAGGAGGAGAAAAGACAAAAGAGTGTGATGAACCCTTGAATCCATTAAAAGGGTAGAAGATAAAACTCAGAAGGAAGTCGTGCAGTAGAAGGACAAAGACCAAGAACTTTTAAAAGAAACCACGAGCCATAGCTAACATGAAAACAACGTAAAACTGAGTAAATAGACAGAGCGGAGGAGTATAGTATCAATGGTCAGCAACCGTTAGATCTTCAAGATCAACGATCATTATTTAATCGCATCGGCAAACACCATCGGAGTGATATAGGGATGGAACGAAGTGATAATGCGATAACGACTTTGTGATTGAATGAGGACTGTCGAATCGGAGTCAGATCAACGGCCACGATCTAATCGTTGATCGTTAATCGCAGATGCCAAGTGGGAAACATTGTGGACATGCGATATGTGATCAAGCGATATCGTTGATCAGAGATCGGAGAGTGCAGATGTCAGAGGAATAACACAAAGGAGAGCGGACTCGCCGATTTATAGAAACGAATGTATAAACTTTGAGGTCCGTCATATGGGTTCAGAGCGGGATTTTATATAATTCCCATGTATTCATATATTGTGATAAAGTATTGTGATGCGACATGAGCGATGTCCCGATTGTGAAAAGGGTTGCCTCGGGATCTGTGTAAAGGCGTACCGAGGGGAAAATTGTGTGTTTATGTATAAGTCCTTTGTAAATGGTCATTAAAGGGAAATAGCGTTAATGGAAGGTTTATGCGTAGTATATATGTAACCCATGAAGGAGGGAAGGTTACATGTATATATTCAATTGAAGGGTTAATAAAGGTTTATGGGAATAGATGAGTTCTGATAAAAGGATTAATGAGTCATGGTAAGGAAGATTTAAAATAAAGGCTTTAATAAAGTCTTTGGGAAGGTTTAAGGGGTGATTGAGTTCCGAAAGGAAGAAGGATGGTTTAATGTAGAACTAGGCTATTGTAATGAATGTTATTCCGAAGAGGTAAGGAAGGGGCCTTAACCAATGATGGTTGAACTTTTCACTCAATGGTGAGTTAAAAAAATTCCTGGGCAAATAGAGTTTATGCATTGTACATGCATACTGTGGGTATTGATGATTCATGCGTCAGTATCATTCATATGACTTTCAACATGACACTCCAACAACACAAACACAACTTCATTCCATTAATCCACTTGCCATGATTCTTTACACTGTCACGTAAAATAACTCAATCTTAACGAACTTGTCAGTAACTCACTACCACACCGTATCCTATTTCTGATCAAAGTGGATCACTCATTCGAGCCTTGTGACCGTCATATCCTTGGCTCATACCAAAATTGATGCAGTGCTCAAAACATAATTCAATATAGACTTTAATAAAAATTAAATCGCACTCCAAATCATGAGCATTACAAACAATTACATGGTTATTTATTCAGAGGAGAGAAGTCTCTAGTATCTCTTCTAGAGAAACTTCCTCCTAAATATTTGGAGGAAGTTGAGAGCTGTCCTCTCAATTTTAGAATTCTATCCTAACTTCCCTATCTCCTAAATAATTCTAAAATGACTCACTAATTCTAGAAAACCATAGATTATTCAATTAAATAATTATATAAAAATTAAATATGAAATGCTCCTACATCATCTATGCTTAACAATCTTGTTGCATATATATATATAAAACTCATATATTAACTTTTTATAATAATAATAATAATAATAGAAGTTATAAATTTAGTTAGTTATTATTGAATTTAATCTGTTTTTAAATTTAAGTAAAGTAAATATATTGATGGATGTTATTATGGAAAGGTTATTTTAGGCAATTTATTATAAACTACCTTAGTATTTTTTTTATAAAAAAAAATAAGAAACTAACTAACAACAACGTTCTATCATAAATTATAAAAAATTTTTTAAACATAAATAAGATTTCCTATGCATGCTTTTAGTGTGGACTTTGGGGTTTTTCCAGTGTATTCTCTAAACTTTAGGAACTTCATTTGAAATCACAAGTTTTTGGATGGGAGATCCTTGACAATACAGTTGCTAGTTTTTTTTTTTTTAAGGTGTTGATCGTATATATACAATCAAACAGAACTAATATTTAAATAACAATCAAGATTCACCAAAATTGTTCCACCGAATTTCCGACACAAAACTCCAAAAATTATACTATAAAAACAATTTAATTCCCATAATCTTAAAACAATTAAAATAAACATGAACAATAATAAAATAAATTAAAATAATATATATATAGATGAAATAATCATAAATCTCCATAACAATAAAGTAATTCTCTTCAAAGATCTCGGCTAGTTCTAACCAGTATATAATAACAGTATTTCAAAACTAAATATGAAAATAAGCTTACCCATGTACCAAATGGCATAACCCCATCAATCTCTGTACGAGATGACTGACCATCACACATCCAAAAATATACTAAAACCATCCAAACAGTCCCATTTTTCAGAAACCATTCTGAATTCATGAGATGGCTATGGTTGCGGTTAATAATGGTAATGGTAATGCCAGTTGATTTTCAGTAATTTATGGATTATGATGTTTATATAGTTGACTCAAATGATTAGATTTTGATTGGGTTTATATGGAGTAGTATATAATTTTATATACTACACACATTAAATCTCACACACAGTATAAAGAATTAACTGGGGTCTATAATCCGATCATTTTCTTGAAGAAGGAAAAAATCAATTGACTAAATTCTTACTCCCACAATAGGAAAGAAAAATTAATTGCAGTGATCAATTTCTTGAGAAAGGAAATGATCAATTTCTTGAATTCTTAATCCCACAAAAAAAACTAGGTTTTGTAATAAAGATCAATTTTCTTGAATTCTTAATATTTCTTAGACTCTGGAATGACTCTTCGGGGATTGTTTGCCATAACATTTTGGACTATAGCAGTGATCACACAGGAGTTGCTCCCCCTTCATACAAATTTGATGTAAATTCCTTCCTCGCATGGAGGAATTGTCCCCACCAGATTATAGTTGGGGTCATAAGTTCCGCCATGGCAGAAGAAAATCCATTTTCATCAGAGCCCAGAATTGTTGGCCAAAAAGCCCAAACCCCATTGCGCCATTCTTGAAATCGCCAGACTGAATATCAAGCTAGCAGTCGCAGTAACTGTGAAGGACACTGTTGTTATTTAGCTGCATGTCAAACAGACACTCTCCATTGTTTTTTAAAGCCTGGAATGGGCCCATCTCCTGGTATGTGGCGCTTCAGCAATTTGAAAAAATTATTTGACTGTGCCCGAACCAGAACGCGATGGGAATCGAACTTGGGTAAATTGGAACCCAAGATAACTGGGATATGATCTGCATCCTCCGAGGAAATTAGAATTTAGTTTTAATTAGAAAAGTTATGGGATATTCGCGTATTTACTGATAGGTCGCGTAACGCTCGACGATAATTCTCATTTCTACAGCCATAACTCGCATAACCATTGAGAACATCGCATATTCAACGGAGGTGATCGCATATCCAAGTGAAATCGTTCGAATAACTGGCGGAGACCTTGCAAAAACACCTGCATATCCTTTGAAAAAGATGGCATATCAGCGTAATGACCCCCTTATCCGTCAGTGATAATCAGCTTATCAGATAACAAATCGCATTTCAAATGGTGATAGCTCGCGTATCCCAAGGCAAATAGCATTCCAAGTAGTGATAGCTGGCATATCCAGTGAAAACGCGCGTATCTAGTGATAATTAGCGTATCCAAGAATAATCCCACATAGACTGATGATAATTCGCATATCTGGAAAATAGTTAACTCGCATACGGAACAGTATAATCCGCGTATTCGACTGTGAAAACTCGCGTATCCTGCAGTGGTAATCTGCAAATCCAGCCGACACAGTCCGCAAATCCTCCGGTGATAATCCACATATGTTATGAACTGCTTCTTCTCTGATGGCGACGGAAGAATTGCGGCTCCGCTCTTCATGTTATTTTTGACCATTGCGCCGCCGTGGAAGAGGTCGCTCCAGCACGCCTATGGTGCCTTGGTTGGAACGACAGTGGGAGCAGATTCAAAGCCAAAAGAGTGTTTAGGCGAAAGGGGGTGTTTCTCTGTCAAATCTGGTGTTTGACTCTTCGTGGAAATCTTGTAGTTGGAAATTTATAAACTCCTTCCGACTACAATCGTGAGCATTTTAGCATATTTCCAGTCCAATCCTCGGGGATCAAAGCCTCTCTCAATTGCTTTACATTCTGTCAGCTGTGAAACAAAATTAAAACATGACATAGAATGGTGAAAATCCCACCATTTAGACTTCTAAAATTATATCTATTTATTGCTGCACACATGTAAGTTGCGGACAGCAACCTGCATAGGGAACCAATGCAAGTGATTATTAACACGTTTTAGTTTAAGTATTTATAATTATTGCTGTGTTTTATTTGATCCGGTAGCAATCTATCCCAACATAAGTGTTCGGTTTTAACTCTTCGTTAAAATATGTTTCTGTTTCGTATATCTATATCATAGGTTAAAATTTTGTAGTTTAGTATATCTATATTATGGTGGTTAAAATAGGAATGTTAATTTTCAGGTGGCCTAACTTTTGAATAAAAATTTTATTTGAGATTTTTTTACGTCGTTGGAACTGTATCCCAGTGTAGAATAATGTTAGAGAGTGTGGCACTTAATGAAATAATTTTACTAAATTATTATTTAATATTTCAAATTATTATAGAAGATTTTTTTGGCGTAAATTATATTTAGAAAAACCTTTGCCCACGCGTTTCAAACCAACTAGTGTGATTCATCCTCAGGACAAGTTCAAACTATTTTTGGAAAATTTTAGAGCTCAATTAACCAAACTAAGACCTTCTAGTAAAAATGGACATGTAAGCTAATTCCTCCTATTTTTCCATTTTGAAAGGATCAAAATGGATGAAAAATAATATAATGATACAGTATGATCAAACATCACAATAAAATTATACTTTTGAATTTATAATGAATGTGGGAGACTAATTTTGTTTTCGTTAATAAATTTTTCATTGTTTTGTTAAAAAAACATATAATCGAGATGCAATTTCTCCATTAGTGAATATTCCTATAAAAATGAATTAATATGTGGATTTATACGAATAATTTTATTTTTCGAAGTATATGAAAACATTAATATTATAATAAAAATGATTATACAATTTTTCCATGTAATAGTAACATCATAGGATTATTTCTTTTTAATAAGATTTGGGACCGTTAAAATTAGGGAATTAGTTGGTTGACAAGTTTCCCATTAATTAAAAACAATATATTTTTTTCCCTAATTGGGTAGCCAATTTGGCTTAGGAGTAAGTGGATTTGTTGTTATATTGTCACACTTTGGAACCATTCAATGTTGCATCTTATATTTTCAACCAAAGTTCATGTTCTCAACATACTAAATGAGTCACTTACGAATCTGACATGAGCTGAGAGGGATCCAATTCTGACATGAGCTGACTTCACGTGAATTTT
This sequence comes from Pinus taeda, assembly GCA_000404065.3. Taxonomy (NCBI): domain Eukaryota; kingdom Viridiplantae; phylum Streptophyta; class Pinopsida; order Pinales; family Pinaceae; genus Pinus; species Pinus taeda. Next base: position 7,283 of record APFE030474057.1, on the reverse strand, counting down.
TTTATGAGTCAACATTATTTAATTGTATAGTTATTTAATTTTTTAATTTGTTTTTTTTAATGGAGATGAGCGTCCAATTTCAACTTTGATGACAACAGACATCATTACACATCATATTGGACTATAGAATGAGTCTCTCCATTCAACAAGAATACCTTGGATGCTATGTACAAGCCATAATAATGAACATATGTCTCTACCAAATTAATTTAGACACGGCAAAACTCTTAATACACTTCTATCATGCAATGTAAACATTTAATGTATTCACAACTTCATTATAAAAATAACATTTTTGGATATCAAGTTAAATTTTGTTAGGATGATTGGTGCAATGTAAACATTTAATGTATTCACAACTTTATTATAAAAATAACATTTTGAATATCAAGTTAAATTTTGTTAGGTTGATTGGATTTTGAGGGATTTTTAATATAAAATGTAATTAGATTTACAAGGTTATATAGTTGGGAGTAACTACAAAAACGAAAATTGGTGAATCACAAAATATTGACCTCCACAAAATATCTTATAATAAGCAGGTCTATTTTAGAATATAGTTACAAAATTTTAATTTAATTATCAATAATTATTAGGTGGATGACACGGATTTAACCTCCATAAAATATAAAAATGTTCAAATTTATCTGCAAAGTACTTATGTCAATTTTTCCCTTTTAATTTTGTTAATTAAAAAAAGCGTCATGGTAACCAAGTCTCATTTGACTGGTTGTGGATTAGATTTGCAAGTTATTGAATGTGTAACAAAACTTATATATAAAATAAAATCTCTATGATAACAATCTTGTCTGCATGTTATATATATATAGTATATATATATATCTATATATATATATATATAATATATTTATACTCATATATTAATTTTATAATGAATAATAAAAATAAGTATAATTAGTTAGTTTTGATTTTTTTTAATTATAAGGTGAAGTTATAACGAAATATAATAGAATTATTATGGAATGATGGGTTATGATCTTAGCCATTTTTCAGAACGTGGAATTGTTAGAGCCAAAATATTCTGAGATTTATTTGGTAATGATGTTATGGAAATTTATATAACTACTCTAATTATTTTTTTAATAAAAAAAATTAACAATAACCTAAGCAACAACTTTTATCATAAATTATAAAAAAATTAAAAAACATAAATAGATTTCCATGAGTTGTCTTTAGTGGAACTTTTTATAAAAAATAAAATAATCTAAGAAACAACTTTTATCATAAATGGTAAAAAAGTTAAAAAAAACATAAATAGATTTCATGAGTTGTTTTTAGTGCGACTTTTTGGAAGCTTTACTTGCGGATTTTTTCTGGTCTAATTTCTCTAAAATCCCACAGGGGTTCATTGAAATCACAAGTTTCCGGTCTAATTTCTCTAAAATTCTAAGGAATTCATTGAAATGACAAGTTTGATGGGTAACCCATGCACAATAAAAATGCCCTATGGTTTCTTAGCACACTAAATCCATAAATACAATAAAAAACTAATTTAAATAACACAAATCAAAATTTCACCACAAATTGTTCCACTAAATTCAACTATAAAAAATAAAAAAACAACCCTTATTTCTATAACTTAAAAATAAAATAAACATAAAAATAATAAATAAATAAATAATATATATACGTAAAAAAAATCGTAAATCTCATAACGATAAAGTAATTCTCTTCAAAGATCTGAATTATTTAATTGCAATTATAACCCGTATATAAGAACAAAGCTAGTGCAGTAATGAAATTATTGCACGGAGAGAACCGTGTCCATTGACAGACTCGATGGGAGATATTTCTGACAGTGCTTAAGTAACTTTAAAAATACATAAAATCTTGTATAATGATGTTGGAAATAAACACGTGTTTAATGAATTCAGGATTTTGAGCTGTACTAATATTCTAATTATTCTATGCTTTATATGAAATCAGCGAATGTTGGTTAAAGGCCGTAGTCTAACCAGGTTTCAAATTGGTCGAATTTTTTTGTAAATTTAAATTATAATGGTTAAAAATCAATATTTTGTATGTTTAAAAAGTTTTTGATTCACTATTTTGAGGGTTTAAAAAGGTTTTGATGGGATGTTTATTAACAAAAATATGATTTAAACAAGTGGTCACGAAAGTTCAGTATAGTCTCAATCGTTACCAGCTCTGTAACACCAAACTCCAGCACCCCGTCTGTGAAGGGAAGGCACACCACTGTTAGCACAAAATGGGCTATTTTTCAATCTGAATTATCATATTCTATTTCCTAAAGTTGTTTGAAATATAATGCAGGATAGTTCAAATAATTCCCTAATGTGCAATTAGGGAAGCAGTACCTCAATGCCAGAACTCTGAGCAGTACGGTTCCGCATGAAATTTTGCCAACATTAGCATAATAGTCATTATACAATAAACACATTAATGCAAAATAAAAACCTAAGGTACTTGAACATAAAGCCGATAAATTAACGCAATATTTCAAAGATAAAGAAATTAGCTTATTGGAAGGGGCATATCAGCTAGCAAAATATCAAATAACTATATATAGGTTTTTCATTATTACTAATCTATTTAAAATGCATATCTACGTGGACTTCAAAATAGGTTTGCCAGAAACAAAGTACCCTACAGAATACCGGATACAAAAATGAAATAGGTTTGTAAGAAACAAAGTATTTCAGTGTTTGAGTTCGGTAAGAGCTAACCAGCCTGTCATAGAGTATTAAATGACTGATTAGCGGCATGCTCTTTAACTTTATAACACAGCTCATTATTTTTCATTTATCTAGTTATGATCGCGAGTGTATTATAAAGTTAAAAAACATGCAACTAAATAGTCATTTAATGCCATATAAAAAGCTGGTTAATTCTTGCCTCTGAGTTCCGCCCTGCGCCTTCGTCCCCTGTTAAAATAAAATATTTGATATGTAAATAATCTGTGGTGGGCAGGGTTAACAAAGCCCTGGCCATGGGCCTGTTGGTTGAAAATAAAATATTTGAGCTGTAAATAATCTGTGGTGGGCAGGCTTGCCGCTTAACAAAGCCCTGGCCTCGGGCTTGTTGGGTGGCGGACAATTGTAATCGCGTTGGGTCGGCGGGGAAGTCGCAGTTTCCAACGTTCGCCAACCCAATTTATATATAAAACAAATATTTTATTTTAAAATAAACCGTTATGTGTTAATTTAAAATGGTTTATATATAACCGTTATGCCATAATCTGCTTGTCGATAATTGTTTAACAATCCACCAGATTTGCGATAACCGTCAACCGTTATCACATTTGTCAAACCGCCTTATATATATTTAAATTTGGTTCCAAACAATCGACTGTAATAATATCTGACCACCGGAATATATGTTATAACGTCATTTAATATATAACAATCATATATATATATATTACGTTTTCTAAAAATACGGTCGATCTCTATTGCCATACTTGGCCAAAATACCGCTCGTAATATTCTTCGTTATACCATAAACCACGAAACTTATATCTCGCTTACAAACGGTCTGCCAGCAACTTGCCAAACAGTCTACCAAATTGGGTTAAAGCCCATTTGGCTATCCACCGAGTGCCACGTTGTACCATCCAATTGGGACAGTAAGGGATGCATCCACCGGTGGGAAGCTGCTGGGCATAGACTTGAAAGAAGGGACGCCACTAGGCGAGATGCTAGCTAGTATGCTGGGACTGAAACTAGAGATGGAACTGGGCGAAGAGAAGCTACAGGGACTCTCGATCTCGAAATGGGTCAGGTGGCCCATCTTATTGGGCCACTCGAATGTCGCTAAGTTTAGTGGGATGCTGCCAGATTTGGTGGTGCTGCTAACTTTACCTCTAGTTAATCTTATTTACCAAATTTATCCAAGGTCCACTAAATTTAGCTACTAACTTGGCTAGACTGCCAATTAGGCGAGGCTCCAAATTTATTTGGCACTTTGTTAAATTTTGTTTCTTTGCCAAGTTTGACTAGAATTTCAACTGAGCATAACTCTTGCATATGAACCCGAATTGAGGCAGTGTTTGCACCATTGGATTCCTTGTGATGAGCTCTTCTATCTGGTTGTAGTTTCGCTGATTTTAAAGGATCTTTATTTTCGGGCCATTATGGATCCTCTTAGATTATTGCTCCCTATTGAAGGACTTTTGTTCCTCCAAAAGTATAAACAATATTGCAATGTTGATCTCTTTAACGAATGTCTCTAACATGTCACATTTCATTTCCTTCACCTTTGTATTTTGGAGCTAGGAATTATGAAGTTGACACCTATAAATCACATGTTGCTTTTTAAAGACCCCATAAGTTTTACAACAAAATCCAATCCTTTTGTTATTCAACTAAAGACCAAAATATTACTATGTTGTATTCATAAGTGATGTTATACACTCCACTTTTAGAAGTTTTTTTCCATCTATGGGATCTTTAAAAAGCAACATGTGATTTATAGTGGTGGTCATACTCAACTACTTAAAACAACTACCCATCTCTTACTTAACTAGGCTAATGGGTTTTCTTGTTGTAGTTGCTTTCCTTGTTGAACTGCTTCATTGGTTGGTTCCTTTACAGGTGCTTTTATATGCTCCTGGTCCTTCTTTGGGCATAGCTCTAGATGGAGCTTCCAACATGTGGAATTTTGATGTCTACCCTTGTTGCAATTATTTTTATTCCTCTAGAGTTTCTTAACCTTCCTCTACATCTCCTTCCTTAACGACATATTCTTCCTTGAATGGTTGTCTCTAGTGCAACTCTAGCAAGGAGAGCTTGAATTAGCTCTTCCTTTGAAATTCTCACTATCACTGGAAGGTTGCGATGTGCTCGCAACATATTGTATTGAGTCGGACTTGTTACTTGAAGATTCTCTTGTCTCTATAAGTTTGTAGTGTATTTCATAGGTTATCTTGGAGAATTTCCCATCTTCCTTTTTGACATAGTCTAGTCCTTCATATTGAGGTAGTTCTACCACTTATGGGATTCACAATACCTTAGCCACGAACTCCTAGACCCTTTTATTCATATCCCATCTTCTTTATTAGCTCTGAACCAATGTCTCTAGTATGATTTTTAAAAGCACCAAAATCATCACCGTAATGAGAAAATGAAACTGAAGAATCATTGACATTGTTTACCTCAGTTTCTGATTATGAAGCAGGTAATGATGGCTTTGCTAAGCCTTTTTTGCATTTCAAATTTTCCAAGGCCTCTTTTATGGCTTTTAAATGAAGCTCCAATTCATACTTCTCATCTTCTGCTTCTTATAATAGTCTTCTTAGTTCAACATTCTCTTCTTGAATTCTCTGGTTGATCTCCTCAAGTTCTTGGAGCCATGCATGCTTTGGAGGTCTTCTGATCTTTGGTGAAACACTTGCTACAATCTTCATCTCATCGCCTGAATAAGAACCTAGGTCAATTTGTCCATCTTTTGCAATCCCAACAACTACGATCTTCATCGCATTTACTGAATCGAAATCCATGTCAATTGGTTCAACACCTGCAATCTTAGTAGTTGCAATCTTCATCTCATTCTCTAAATAAGATCGAAGGTCTTGTTTCATTATAGAAATCCTCATCTGCTTCCATTTTCCATCATACTTCTTTGGCTTCAATTATGGATGCAGTTCCCAACATTCTCCTCATCACTCCCTTCTTTCTCGCAATGACTGCAAGAGGGATTTTTCCTACTCTTTTTATTTGTCATCATTGTCTTCTTTTCATGGTGGTATTGTTCGTACTTTCCCTTGCTATCAAGGTGAATGCATTTCACACTATCCACATCAATCCTAGTGGGTCTAAACAAAAACAATGAATGTCGAAGGTAATTATGTAAAGAACCATTATATTTCATCAAAGTATCATATGAGTATAAAAGGAATGTCCAACACCAATGCTTGCTTCCTAAATTCCTCAGTGAAAAATTGAACATTTTGACATTTGCCTTGTCTCAAATGTTGTCATTCTATCATGGCTTTCTGTTGATATCCCAATGGATAAAACCTCCCTTTTAATGCATAAACAAATTCAGACCGAGAAGAAAGGAGTTTACCCATATGCATGCTACTTTTATGAAGTTTTCTCTCCCACCATATAAGAGTTGTGTCTCCCAATCGAAGAGATGCTAACTAGATATTTTCCTCATCTTCTTCAATCTGTTGTATTTGACAATATATTTTAATCTATTTGATCCAATTGTTTATATTTTTCGCAGTATTTTCTCCATTAAACATGGGAAAATTAAATTTTACATCCAACTTAAAAAAAAAGCTTTTTGGAACCATTTTTATGTTGATTACTAGAATGATGAGAAGCAAATGAAGTAGAACATTCACTTGAAAATGGATATGGAGGTTCTCCTCCATTTCCCTTTTTTACCGAAGTAGTGTCCTCTGAGTTCTCTTTCTTCCTTTTTTTTCCACTCCCTTCTCATAATCTACAAATAATTTGTGTACCTTATTTGCCATGTTGAAGAAATATTTTTTGATAGCTTGGCCATTCTCGGTATGAGCATCGTCATCTTCCATTTTCCTTGTTCGTGTTGCACATCCAATCTATGGGTCGAAAGACTTAAGTTTTCCTTTTACCCTCTTTGAGTTTGGCCCTAGTTATCATCCACACTCATAATTCACATCAGTAAGAAAACTAATCTGGTACCAACATGATCGAGTATGCTTATGATACGAGCATGATCCTAATCTTTTATTCAGTTGATGTTAGCAAAATTGCATGAAAGAGCATGTAAAAAGTATATGTGCAAATACTTAAAGAAGTAACATAAATGAGAACATAGAGACAATTCACATGAAAGTTTGATAATGGAGTTCATTTAGTGTGAACTATGCCTCCAAGCCCTTCTTAAATAGTGGGGAGGCTGCTTCATTCATATCAGCAAAAATGAAAATGAGTACATGGAAATATACATCATTATACCTCCAATAATAAGGATAACTTGAAAATGGGTTGCTCAGGTTCCAAAACAGACTGTACTAGTGAAATCATGATGAAATTCTAGTTAACATGAATATAAACTCAGTTATATTCTACCGCTGTCAACTCTAGACCCCCAAGAGAATCTTCATATTCCACAACAGATTTTTGGGGAATAAAATATTCTTCCTCGTATCGCGTGCCATTTTGGATCCACAAGTTAGGGTTCCAACATTTGAGTTTCACCTTGCATGGTTTTGGTCTGCTTTCAGCATTTGTCCCCTAGTCGAATAATTCTTTTTGTATTTAAATAATCCACGGTGGGTGGACTTAATAAAGACCCCGCCTAAGGCCTAT
>APFE030474043.1:115095-149782 GCA_000404065.3 Pinus taeda | reverse complement strand
GTCAGTTCCACTTAGCTCAGCAGAGGCTGAATACATGGCTGCTAGTCAGGCAGCATGTGAGGCCATTTGGATGCGGAAGATTCTAGTTGGATTGTTTGGTCAGAGAATGGATCCAACTGTGATCTACTGCGATAATCAGAGTTGTATCAAACTCTTTGAGAATCTATTATTTCATGACAGGTCCAAGAACATTGATATCTGGTATCATCATCTTCGAGACTGTGTGGTAAAGAGGATCATGTTGTTGCTGTATGTTTCGACCGAGGAACAAGATGCAGATATTTTGACTAAGGTATTGTCAAAATGCAAGTTCGAGTTCCACAGAGACAGGATTGGGGTGACTGATAATCCCTTTCTTGTTGAGAGGGAGTGTTGAAAATAGCAACAAGAAATGCTAAAAATATAAGTGCTAAAACTATCACTGCTATAAGTAGCATTTCAGGATACATTCCAATTTTAGTTAGTCCCTAAACTAAAATTGAGAATTAAAATTCGAATTTGATCTTAGCAGTTGTTTGTAAAATAATTAATTAATTCATCTTGAGTTAATTAGTTGGAGAAAATCAAACATGAAGTCTATGTGAAGACACGCAACAGTTTTCCCTTTGATTGAGGAAGTTATCCCTTGATTAAAGTGATCAGGATGAGTTGTACTTTGAGTTGTAATTAGTTATCTTAGTTAGCTGAGTTAAGTCCAGTTAGATTAGTTCCAACAGTTTGTTGAACTAGTTGTGAGTTCAGATAGTTAATGCATGCATGCATGTAATTACTACACTTCAGATCACTGAATATTCTCTCATAAATAACTCATGCATGTCAGTTCAGTCAAAGACACAGTTGAGATCAGATGATGGGACAACATACTATCAGTTGTAGAATATTCCATTGAGTATATCTCTTGCATGCAAAAGGAATTCATTCCTTGAGGATTGCACACTTATTTCTGAGTTTTGGTGAGTGTGTTATGTGGGAATTCACACAGGTGGCAACATTGGATCCTAGGAGAAACTGTGGAAGGAAATAGGAGGCTTGGAGGATTGGAGGAAGGCATATGTTGTGTCTATTTAGTTCGTGAGCTGTATTGAGGGATTGTACTAAGAGCTGGATAGCTTGTGAGCTAAAGCTTTATGTAATCCGTACATATTTCCACTTGTTTGATAATACAGAGATCAGGGTTTTTAGCTGAAGCTTTCCCCAGAGTATTCTTCAATGTTCATGTGTGATTGATTTCTCATTCTCTGTTATATGTGTTCTATTTGATCTTGCTCAAAATCGATTAAGCTTCCGCAATTTTGTTTGTAGAAGTAGATCAAGTATTTTGCTTTAGTATATTGCATTATCAGGTGATCTACGGTGAGAATTTCTACATGGATATTGTTTAATACCATCAACATGTATAAAAAATATATTTTGTAGAATAACAGAGACAATAAGAGATACTCTTGACATCAAACCAGCTACTTGATTAAACATACTTTCCTGCTTCCTGATTACTAAGTGAACTCACTGCAATGCACCTATGAAACTGTAAGGTGAAATCTGCTGCAACTTAGTTTGTCTTTGAAAGTATTGATTTAGTTGTTCATTTGTTTGAATCACTTTTCCTTCATTTATGAATGATGTTTCCATTGATTATCACTTTCCTCTGATGCATAAGTTTCCCTTAGGTACTTTGACACCGCTTTAGAAAAGGCTTGGATATGAAAACAAATAGGTTTCCTCTCCACTTCAAAAGAGGTTTCCAAATTGTTTGAAACATGAACTGATGACACAATACAAGAGAAATTGAACACCGACTTTCCCCAATATTGACATGTATCCCTGTATCTGTTAATTTCCAAACTTGAACTGATTTGATTCATTCTGACATTAGGAAGAATGGGTTTTAGGAACAAACTGTAATTCATGTTGTAATCCCTGCTTATGAATAAGATGTTTGGTTTTACATAGAATTGGAATGGTTTCTATTTCTTTAGTCAAACCATCTTTAAGCTGAGTCTCATAACTTAAATAACCATCATGTCGATTGTTATGTTTTCATTTCACATACATGATTACAAGTCTTTTAGTTGAACTTATTAATTGCTTCATTTGATTAACATTAACTGAATTCAAGTGATTTTTGTTTTGATGTGCCCTAACAATAAATTCAACCCCATATTTCTTAAGGTGATATTTATGTTCTGTCCTGTAAAATACTACATCACGATAATAAAGATAAGGAATTCCTAAGACAACTCCACATATGTCTACTGGAACCACATCTAATTCCACTTCATGAATGTAATTAGATGTAATGGAAAATCTTAATTGACACTATTTGGTGACTTTTATCTGAGTTGATTTATTTAGCCATCCTAATTGGTAAGGTCTTCGATGATTCCGTGTTTCCAAACCCAAACTTTTAACCAAATATTCAGAGATTAAATTTGCTTGTGATCCACTGTCAAACATTGTATCTATCTTTGTATGCTTAGAGGTTATCCTTATGTTAAACAATTCACTCTTTTATCCTCATTTGAAGGATTTATGTTTAATGAAGATGCAATAGTTTTCGAACTTGAACCAATGTCAGAAGTTTTACCTATCATAACCATGATGTTTATCCTCCTTTCATCACCTGAATCTAAACCTAGATCTTGATGGACTACTGCAATGGCCTTCTTTTCATCCTTCTTCTTAAGGAACTTGTTGGGCTTAAGTTATAGATGAAGTTTCCAATACCTAGATTCATCATGAGCGATTCTCTGGAAATGAGAACAAGTAGGTCTTTCCTTCTGAGCTATTGCTGATTTCTTTCTCTTTGAAATGTTCTTCCCCTTACTGCCACTGGAATTTTTGGTTTCCAACTCTTTGGATGACTGCGATGACAAATTGAAGGGTTTGCCACCTGATTCAATATGTACGACCTGAACACACACTTCATCAAATTCATCAAGATTAAATATCAATAATGTATGTTGCAAACATGATTGTAAACTGCCGATGTATTTTAAAAAAGTTTCATGTGTATCCAATGAAATACCAAGCGCTAATGCTTTCTTTCTGAACTCCTGAGTAAACTCTTGTACACTTTTCCCTTTGCCTTGCCTCAGATGCTACCAGTCAATAACAACTTGTTGCATGTATCCTAAAGGATAGAATTGTTTCCTAAGAGCTTTTAAAAACTTAGACCATGATGAGATGAATTTTCCTTTACGCTTTACATCTATTTGAGTTTTACTTTCCCACTATATTAAAGTTGCCCCCCCCATTCTAAGTGTAGCTAACTGAATTTTCGTTTTATCATTAGAAATGTTTTGAATGCGACAATACACTTCTAACCACTTAATCTAGTGATCTAGCTTTTAAGGATTCATTTCTCCATCATATATAGGTAACTCAAATTTTACATCAAGTTTCAAAAGAGATGCTTTCATAGGTTTCTTATCTATTTCAGATTTTGCACTGGAAGAAGAAGAAGATGATGATGATGATGGAGATGATGGAGGTGAAGGTGGTTTATCAGTCTTCCCTTTACCTTCGTCCTTCTTCGATGCCTTTGAAGAAGAAGTTGCATCTCTCGCCTTCTTGTCTTCGTACAATTCTCCCAACATCTGTTGCATAGTCAAGAATGCTTACTAAAACTGTTCTTCACTCATGTTAGTTTCAGTGTTTTCACTTGCATCAGGTCTTGTCATGGTCGATTTATGAATGATTCATCGCTTTCCAATCTTTGGATCGATCTGCTCAAGTATTCCTTCTCCTTGTTGTGATTTTGACATGGTTAACATTCAATGGAAAATTCTACAAATGCAACCTACTCTGATACCAAATTACATGATTTGAAAATGATCATAGACTTAAATTGATGTAGAATTGATTAACCATTAATGATTTGAATGTTAGCTCAAAGCACAGAAATCGAGGGAAACTGCTTGAGAAGAAGACTTTATGACAACTGATTAAACACAAGATAGATGCATAATATAAGTGAAAATAGTAAAAAAACAGTGATACTAGACAACAAAATTTATTACGAAGTTCATCCCTGATGGACTACGTCTCCAGGTCTGCTTTCGTGATGGGCGACTGCTTTATTAGGATTGAAACAGATGAGGTCGATTACAAAAAGATTTGATCAATTTGAATGTGCATGCATTCACTTTTGATCACTTTCATTAGATAGACCTCTGAACTATATTTCCAATGCCTTTCATGGTTCCCAATTCCAACTCCGGATGCTCCTGTTACACTGAAAACAAAACTGCCTATGACCTCTAGAATTTGAAAACAAAAGTCAAAACCACTCTCCTTCTGATCAATGAAGGAAAACTACCTCTTGTAGGCCTACAAATACACCAAAACCACCTTGGCTAGGTTTGAGGTGAATGTGGTTGCAATCGGGATAAGTTTAAGAGCTCGGTCTTGTTGGAATTTGCCACCTAGGGTAGATGCATGGTCATCGAATTAGTTTGAACAAACAAAAACCGTAGAAACCCATAAATAGAATTTATAATAACTCCACAATCATTGGCAGTCAAGCTAACTGAGTGGATGGATATCGAATTCCATGTGAACACCAGGTGATCGACTGCCTAGCTGCCACTTGGTGGTTTATCCCCGGCTGTTCCGACGACCATCCCATCGACAGTTTGTTGTTCACATGAATTGTTGTAATTTTGTTGACGGTTCTGCCACGGCTAACCTCCTAACTACTGGCTCTCTAACCCTAACATTAACCCAATGGTCTATCAACATCATTCACATTCCAACGTCTCTTATGTCGTTTCTAATTCTGCTGCGGTCAAGGCCTGACTGATGGCTAAACTCCGACGGTCTAACAATACGTTCACATGTCAACACTACAGTGAAAACTCCAACGTGGTCAGAGGTGGAAGATAGGATTGCGGTTACAAGCCGCTGATGGTCTATCAATTCTTGTTCACATGTCAGACCTCTGACGCGGTTAGGCTGACAGTTAACTGTGTATTGTATTTTGTAATGTTTTTGTTTGTTAAACATATAACATATGTTTGAGGGTTATATTATAGGTTTGTTATGTTTTTTTTATAATGCGATGAGTTGGTAGATTAGGTTTAGGACTTAAAACTTAGGTTTAATGTGATAAGACTTAGGTTTTTAGAACTTAGGATAGGCTTACCACTTAGTTCTTAGGTATTTAGCATAGGTATTAAAGCATTTGGATTACATTTTGAATGTTGCATTTCGGTTCTAGGTTTAGGTTTTCACAATACATAGTGTAGGTTTTTATATCACATTTGTCACAATGCGACAATAAACCACATGCATATCGTTGACACAAGTGACATTTGTGATGAAAATTCCTAATGACTAACCTTATTGAACTTTTGCAACGGATGACACAACCATGTCGATGATCAACTTGCGTTGAAACCCAAATCCTACGAGGCGAATGACAAACACATGTCATCGACCAAATCCTAGTGGAACTGTCAATGAACACAAGTCAACAACTAGGTACAAACCCATACCAACTGAATGTCATGAAGACCATAGTACCTAAACAAGCTATTCCTTAAACAACACTGTCGAAGCTAACGACACCAAACTGAATTGACAACAACTTTGAATACTGGTGACGACACTTGAACACCTGTGTAACTGATCTGACAAGATCCTCCTAGATCATCGGATGAGCATCTCTGTCATTGGTAACCCCATGACCTCTTCCACGTGTCCTGACTCTGATTTATTGGTCCCTCTACTTAGCTGGTAGATGGTCGTGTGTTATATTTAACCTCTTCACGTCGCACTATTCTGCTAATTTTTTGTGTTGCATTTTTTGTTGTTGTTGTTGTGCTATTGATGGTCTCTTGTTGTTTTTACTGCATGTCATGTTGTTGCCTTCAACTAGATAACTACCCAAAAATTTCAATAACAAACAGGTGAGAATCGATAACCTACTAACTATATCATCTTCTGCACTCAAATGGAAAGTATTAGTGTTTTCATATTGCATATATAGCTTAGAATACTATGTGCATTGTCATGACGAGCAACACATCCACCGGTAGATTTTTTGAAATGCCATATACAGACAACCAACTTTCTATGCTTAAACATTTCAATTTTCATTTTCCCTTACCTTTAAATATTGGCAAGAATCTAAATTGTAAATCTTTCTTCTTTCATTTGGTTCCAAGTATGCCAGTCATGTGAATGACCGCGATAGCTGCTTTATTTCCGCTTCTCTTCCAATGTTGAAAACATTTTATGTGCTTTCACCTTTCATGACTACTCCTTTCCTTGGCATCATGGACGTTGCCTTGACAACAAATGCCATCGCTTTGTTTCTCATTGGCTCTACAACAATCCAACCATTGCTCCAAATCGTTGAACTCGACCTTCTTGCTTCCACAAAGAAATCGTCCCAACATTACCACATTTCCCTCTCTAATGGTACCTCTCAGCATAGAAATTTACTTCCAATTGCTTACAATGGCCATGTCATCTATGGTGCCCTCTAGTTGGGCTCAATTGTCACTCTTAAAGAATTCAGTTGCATTTTTTTGCAAAACTATGTGTATGTTTACTCTTCACTATTGGCCTAGGGGGCCATGACCCAGGTTTAGAGTTAGTTGCGCCAACCAACAAATCCCTACACTAATGGCCCTTTCAGAAACAACCCGCGTAGTGCAAGCTATAGGCTCACCTGAAGCAGTATGGGGGGATGCTAGAACTAGTTTTCATGTATCCAGATATTAGTGTGATGTATTTTAGCAGCTCAGATCTGCCTTCGCACAGATTTATACACTCTTAGGTATTACTACTGCAACTTTGTCCAAATGGGCTTTAGAACTTCATGAAGGTCTACGATCAGTCTTTGCGAACCTTTAATAGTCAATCTATCCACTTACATGCATCAGAAAGCAGTCCTAATTTAGGGTTCGTGCAAATTTCCTTAAGTTATTCATAAACATCAGAGAATGCATCAGAAATCTTCGTGAAAACACATAAACATGCATTACATAAATCATTAACACTTATTCAATATAATTGTGCAACATTTAACCAATATTTCATAAAACACATCATTCATCGACATCATATAATTTTAACAACAATAAACAAAAATACACAATAATTCTTTGGAAACTGCCTTTATTGATCTTCAATTCAAGATTTACAAACTCAAAATTACCTTGCGCACTCAATTGTAGACTCTACCTAGGCCTCTGCACAGTTAGCTACAAAGCCTTTCTTCCTCTATCTGACCCACTTCTTCTCGCTATCGCTACTCTTAATTGACCCAATGCTTCAATCTATCTCAAAACATGCCTTAGAATCTCTAACACACACCTATTTATAGCCTTTTTCGTATAATACCATGGTCGTGCACCATGGGTGGATCTCAAAGTTGACTTAATATTTACATAAAATAATGGGATAAACCCCTTTGACTCCTAATGATCTACACACTCCACATCCAAAAATCGTCGAGGCTTTACATTAATTACAAAAATGTATTGAAACTTAGGTTATTTTAACCCCAAAATTGACCCAGGGGACCTCATCCCAACTGATCCCCAACACAAAGATTGTGACTCGCCCTCGAGTCACTCGGCTGGCATTGTGCTCTTATTGTGAAGATCCCCCAACTCCACCTAGATTACTGCGACTTCAGCAGTGCTCTAAGTTGCTGCCTTCTTGACTTCCTTAATGAGTTTTTGGGTAGCTGGTCCTTTGATGACCAACCTCATCATCTGTTGTGTATGTTGCAACCCTTTTAGCTTATCTTGGATAGTGGTTGTGACTTGATAAGCTTCTTCCAAACATGGCTATAGCCTAGCCTTTAGAAAGGCCTCCTTCTTCTGTGCTTCCTCCACCTGTGCTAGGAGCTTCTTCCCTTCTTGTAATTTTTCAAGGTGTTGCGCTGGTGCAATGGAGCATGCATTTGCCCTGACTTCATCATACTGTCACTGCAGCTCCCTGACCTCAGTGTTCAATGTCTGCAGGTTTGGATCCTCCTGCAGATTGGTCACTAACTCCATTGATTCCTCGAAAAATGTCTTGTAGTCAAGAATTGTGGCATCTAGGGTGGCCATTCCTTATTTTATCATGGCTCCATGCTACATGTGGACCTTAGGCATAGTCATGGGATGCAACTTTAGTTGCAGCTCGCTGATCTTCATGTTGAGTTCAAACTGAACTCGGCCAACCTCTACTTTAGCTTCACGCACCCCAGTAACCAATTTTCTGATCTTTTCTTCTGGTTGTGCATCCTATGGGATTTGAAGCTCAGGCACTATCTTACATGCCTCTGTGACATCTGACTCTAGTCGTGAACTATGTGCATGTAGTGCCTCCTTTTCCTTTAAATCTTGTGTCTTCTCAATAAACATCTTCTCATTGTTCACTCTATACTTACTGATGAGGTTGTGGGCGCGCTGCTCTCGGGCTCTCAATTCATCTATCACCCCTGCATGTAGTGCATGGAGGGTCTCGTTGGAGAGTGCTGCTATATTCAGTCCAATGTTTTTGATAGCAATTAGGATAATGCAATCATTGAAAAACTCTGCACGAAAGGACCCCTCTATCAATTCTATAGTTCTGATGTTAAGGAACCTAACTAACTTTGTTGCTTGGCTCGTCCTAGGTGCCAGGCTCACTTGCTCTGCACTCGCTTGTCCGACACCCACATGTATTTTGCTTGCCTAGATTTGTAGCTCACGCAGATCCTTTTGGACGCTCCCCAATGTCTGCATGTAGTGCTGCTCAAACTCTTGCAGCACCTCAGTTGCAGTATCCCTGATTTTATCCCTGATCTCATCGAGATCGCCTTCTGTTAATACCATGGGATCCATCTGAGACTTGTTCAATTTCTACTTTTTCCTTGGACCTTCCTTCTGCTCCTTGCCATGTTTCTTCAAAATGAATGGAGTGCTCTACCCCTCATCTCCTCTACCACCTTGCTCTAAAAGTTCCTCTTCCTCTGTCACTGATGAAGGTGACTTGTCACCTTCTTGTGACTCATGTTGTTCCCACTTTGACTTCTCCTTGGCAGTATTTTCTTTCTCTACCTGAGCCTTTTCCGTAGCTTCCTTCTTTTTCTGTGCCACAAGGTTATGTGCAACCTGCTTAACTACCTCTTTTCTTTTCTGTGTGGTGGAACTCTCCACACTCGTGCTTGGTCCAACAGCTAGATCTGATGGGGCGTGCCACTCTCCATGTCATCTTGCTACCACCTCTTGTACATCTATTTCTATTACCAAATATGGCAAGTCATACCACTTCTGCGTTGGATCCTTCCTCACCTGGATATACACCCTGTAGAAGTCAACCTTGAATGTTAGGTAGGCTGACAATTGCGTGAACAAGGTTGGGGACAACCTTGCACACTGATTAATGGCCATGCAGAGATCCATCTCCACAAGGACCCAAAAGATCTTCGTTTCAGTGATCCGCGCAACATCCTTGGTAGCCCATAAGGAAGCAAACTGCGTTACTTCTGGTAATCCTTCCTCATGAGGAAATTGGCTATCCTCCGATAGTTTCCATGCAACCAACATAATGGATAGAAATAACCAAGCATAATGAAACAACTTGGTCTAATCTTGGGCCTCACGATAGTTTGCCAGGAATTCCCGACAGAGGTATTTGGCCCAATTGAACCGTCTGCCCTTCGCGCACTGTGTAGCTATGGACACTACAGGCATTGGAACTTCATTCATGTGACATTTCCTCATCACCTTCCCTCCTAATATTTGGGTGGATATTTGAACTGTGGGGTGTGATATAGACAAAATTGAATACACTTGTGACTTCTTCATGAGGTTGTAGTCTATGTTCATTCTTTCTGCAAGGTCCTTTTCCCTCGTCTTTCTGCCAAACTCCTTGGCTAGGTTCACACCCTTACAGCAAGTGCGTGATTCTGTGTATGAGCAGCTGGTGCACACATATTATGTTAACGTCGGTGCGATGGTAATGGGATACCCATAGTAGATTGAGTAACCCTGAGTGCTCCACACCACAGATCCATTCCTCCGTTTCTAATGCTCTCACACCTGATTGTAACAACCTTGGTGAAAATTCCATGTAAAAATATATAAATACACAGATGATGGGACACGTATTCCAAGATGAGTGGTGGGAAAGACATCCTAGGGGGTGTTCATTTGGTTGTTTATGGCTAAGACATTAAAGAGGAAGAAAGGTATTTTGGCACATTTATTTATGAAAATAATGGAAATTAGGAGAAACGGAAGGTGAAGGGTCACATTTTTCATGTGAGGAGGAAATTGAAGGAAAATAATAGAAAATGAAGAAAATAGAGGCCTCAATAATAAAAAGGCTTATGAGGATCAGTGGGCAAGACTTGGTCAGTTTAGCTTTGGAGCTCTCTCTTTATTCTCTCTCTCTCTCATACTCTTGGAGACTTAGAGATTTCTTGGAACACTCTTGGAGGGTGTGGAATACTTGGATTCTTGGATCAAGAAGGAAAAGGAAGAAAAGGAAATCACAAGAAGGCATCAACATCAACAACTACATCAGATTTTCTTGCAGGTATCAAGTTGCATGTATGATTTATTAACTAGTTTTGACATGCATGGCACATGCATGTGGTTTTTTGGTTGTGATCTATCATTAGTATGGAGGATTTCCTAGCCTTGCCATTTCCTAGATAGCCATGGTGATTGTGATTTTACTTTCATTGATTTGTTTTTGTTGGTTCTCATGTTTCCTTAGCTTGGGTTGAGTTATTAGTCTTGGAAGCCCTAGTTGAACAAATGCTCTAGAAGACTTGCAACAACCTGGGTTGAGTTACTAGTCTTGGAAGCCATGGTTGAAAAAATGCTCTGGAAACCCTATAACAGCTTGGGTTGAGTTACTAGTCCTGGAAGCCCTAGTTGGGCAAACGTTCTAGAAGCCCTTGGTGGGTTGAGTTACTAGTCTTGGAAGCCTTGGTTGGACAAACACTCTGGAAGCCCTATATAAGTTATGGGTTGAGTTACTAGTTCTAGAAGCCTTGGTTGGACAAACGCTCTGGAAGCCCTGTATAAGCTGTGGGTTGAGTTAATAGTTTTGGAAGCCTTGGTTGGAAAAACACTCTAGAAGCCCTGCAAAGCTTGGATGGAGACCAATATGATGATGGTTTTTGATGACGTCTGATTGTGAGGTGGAATCACTATTTGATGGGTTGAGGTGGGTGGCCTCTGAAAGCCCTGAATGAGTTTCGATTGATGTGTTGTATGAGATCCCACATTCACGCTTGGAACATGGCATAGGGGTGGTTAGCTGAAGAGAGACTCACCTCACCCAATCTATGGTTAGGTGGAACGTGGTAGTCCCATCTCTAGTTGGTTCATTGCATGAATCAATGAAAAAATTCATTCCCTTGATTTTCACGTGAAAATGTACTAACGTATATATGGAATTTGATGGCTGATATGTTTATTGTATTTTTGTTCCTATTTTTTTTTTATATGCACATTTACCCTGGAGGTTGTTACAAAGTGGTATCAGAGCATCATTAAAACACTTGGATTGGATGGGCTCTATCATAGGTGAAATAAAGAACAAAAGTTAAATTTTAGACCTTTCTGTCATATCTATTATAACTCATTTTCTATAGGTTTTCAAAAGCTGAAAATTTTTCCACATTGAGGGGACATATCACTAATTAGGTGGTAGAAATTTCAGATTTTGGGTTGTAATATTTTAGGAGATATGAGTAGAGGGAGTCGAGCCTTCTGAATGTTCCTAAAATCAAGCCTCAAATAGGTCACACTGACATTTTCATTATAACTTCTCTTATGGGCACTCTGAGGAGTTGAAATTTTTTCCACAATTAAGGGAAACCCTCCTGATATTGTGATAGAAATTTTAGACATTTATTCACTATATTTTAGGAGATATGACTAGTGGAAGTCAAGCTTTATTGATACTCCTAGCATTGTGCACCAAATAGGATTGTGTTGGTATTTTTGTTATAACTTTTCATTTATGAAATATCAGAAGCTAAAACTTGAACCATAATGAGGGATAATTCCACTGATTATATGGTTCAGTTTCCATAACTTGTACTACTACAGGTTAGGATATATGCATTTAAGCATTCACTATATTAGTTTGCATGCAAAGTGTTTGATGAAATTCTTAAATGGTTCAATGATTAATTGCATACAAACTGTTTGATAAAATGCACCAATTAGTATGTTGTTTGTGGTTGGGGATAGTATTGATGTGTAATAGTATTTATATAGTTGATATATGCCTACTTGTATGCAAATAGTTCGCTATATTAGTTTGCATGTAAATTGTTTGAAGAAATGCTTACATGCAAATGTAATAGTATAATAGTTGTTTGAAGAAAAAGTAAAAGTATGGTAATTGTTTGAAGAAAATGTTATTTTTTTAGATGGGATAGTATTTTAGTATGATAATATGGATGTAGTTTATCAATGCCTATTTGCATGTAAATAATTTGAAGAGTTGCATGTAAGGAATTTGAAAGGTTGCATGCAAAGAATTTGAAAATTTGCATATAAGGAAATGGAAAACTGACATGTTTTTAGTTATTATGTTACAAGTGGAATAGTGCAATGTTTTTTACTTAATCTCATACAAATGTATGAGAAATAAAAATCAATTTGCTTTCAAGTGTGGTTAAATTTAGTAGAGCTTTGGAGATCCCATTTTCATAATTGGACATTGGAGATTAGGCCATTATAGTAGCTTCCTCCTTCTACCTTAGTGTGGACCATGGATAGTAAGGGGGTATGCTTATAGGTTGTTAGTATTGGTGAAAGATGATTTCAAATTAATAGACACAATCTCTTGATTTTTGGAACATATGATTGACTTTGTATGGATTATATGTCACTTACATGTTGATTTCATGATACCTACTTACATCCTTGTATGTTAGGTTACATTTTTGAATATTTTGATTACATGTATGAGTCTTGTGGGTTGATTACAAGAATTGATCACTTATGTTCAACTACATGCATTTATGCGTAGGTGTAGTTGATTTGGCATTGCTTATGCATATTGTTGGTTGCATGTCGCAATGTATACAATGGAGTAATGGTTGTTGTTGTGCATGTATGGTCTTGATTATAGTTTGAATATTAGGTGAAACATGCCTTGTGAATTCATTGTATGCAATTTAGGTCATCATTATGTTATTGGTTGTTATGATGCTAATGAGCTAGTTGAGATAGAGCAAGGGATGCAGATTATCATAACGAGGTTGCAACATTAGACTTTGGGATAAGAGAAGATCGTCATACAGGTAGTGCATGTTTGGCATGCAGGTATGTAAGTTAAGGATTATTATATGCATTAGGGTTATATACATTAGGTTTATGAACATGTATTTGATATTATGGTTACATTCATGATAGATGTTAGATGATTAGCATGGTTATATGCACATGTGTTAGATAGTCAAGAATGATAGTAACTTGTAGTTGTTGCATTGCTATTGTTGTTTTATATTAGATAACCTGATGATTATGTTGTATCTTGTTGATGAGTATGATATATAGCTTATTGTTTTTATATGCTATTAACTTGATGATTAGGGTCATTTAATTGAGATATTGATGTTATAATTTGGATTGGTCATATGTGTGATGGTTATGTTCATTGCCTTGAAGATCTTGATGTTATATGTATTGTGTTAACCTGGTTTGACCTATGTAGATGGTTATGGTTGTGATATTCAAGTATGAACCAACATATTTGTGAGATGTTGTCATACTAATCTAGATTGACTTTGCATATGTGTATGAGTTTACGATGTGAACATGTTGGTTAGATATTGTTATGGATATCATGATCTTATGAGTGCTTGAGCTGATGTGTTGTAAAGTTATATCATGCTAACTAGATTGATTGTGCAGACAAAATCATCTCCCCTAAGATACATTAAGGTATCAGTTGCTTATGTCATATATTTGGTGCTTGATTATTGATTATGTCATCTAGTTGATTTATTTAACATGGTATCAATGTTTGATGAATTTCTAAATATGAGTATGTGTTCAAATGATTTTGTTTTAAGATGATTGTACTAAAATATATGTGTTGAGACAATTGATATGTACTTGAGTATGGTAGGTGATAATTGTAGTATTATGACTGATGACTATGAGTTGACTATGGATTATGACATGACTGTTAGTCTTGGTAACTGTTGATTTCAAATTAACATATATGATTACTTTGTATTTGGAACATGTGGTTGACATCTGCGAGCAGTTGTAGGGTACCATGCTTGGTATTAGCATGACAAGGTAATAGTTGACGTGTCTATATAACTAACAGTTGGATGGTGTGACAACATATAGTAAGCCTCGATTCCAATAAGGTAAAAATGTAAAAGAAAGGAATTGGGCAATAATTCCTTTGGCTATGTTTGGAAACCCTAATTTTGAACGAATGAGTGCTTTGCACACAGGAAGTCTTCTTAACCTTGATTTTGTTTGACATTATATGGATATGTGCTATAATCATGAACATGTACTTGAAAGGTATATTAGCTAGTCTTTAGCTACAGGTGGATCTGTTAAAGGATTGGAGTCCCTTGAGAGATAGCGTGGATGTTTTCAATTGCAAGCAATGTGCTTGGCACAACAAGATTAGGTAACTAGTGTATTGTTATGTTTATTTATCCACTAACATTTATGTGTTAATGAAAGCATGATGCAAGGAGTTGGCAAGAGAGGTTACCATGAAATCTTGAAGATTACTCAAGTTGCGCTTTCCTTGGGAACCATGGGGATTTAGTCATGGTGTCAGTCTTGTGCTTTTGGTCTTTTGAGCTTGATTTTGGGTTTGTTTATGTCTAGTGCAAGGCCTTTCCACTTTGTTGTAGCGTCATATCATTATGGGATTTCATGGTCTTCTTCTTGATTTTTTTTGTCTTCTCTTTTATTGTTTTGAGTCTTGGGAATTGGTTGGGAATGAGGAAAGTTGATGGATCTCGAGGGGAGCTGTGTGGTACCCAAAAGGTAATGTAAGATTCAGATGAAGCTCGGTGCATGAGTAAGCACAACGAAAGGTAAGGCTATGATAGTCGGTTGGACTAGCTGGGTCCATTGTGGTAAATGGATGATAGCAGTATAGTCATGAGAAATGTAACTAGAAAAGGTAAAGTAAATGGGATCAAAGTTTTAATATGCTTTGGCTATGTTGGGAACTATTGCTCTCAATGCCTGTGCATAAATAAGCAAGTTCTCTTAACCTAGACCTAATGTTATCTTGTAATTATGTTATGATCATGATTATGTTGATGTTTATATATGTATACATGTATGTATGTATGTATGTCATTGTATGACAAGGTGATGATTATTTTATGCTAATGATTATATATGTACGTATCTATGTATCTATGTCACTGTCTGATAGGGATTGTAAGGGATCATTCTTGTGAAGGAATAATTTCTTATGCAATTGAATGTCATGAAGAGGTTCCTGGTTCATGAGGAATCAAGTGGGAAGAGTATTCATGACAAATATGTGAGGTCAGTATCATATGGTTATGAGTTGATATTATGTGATTATATTATGTCTATGTTGTGGAAAGGTTATACCAAAGGATATACCAGTAGAATGAAAGAAATGTGGTCCATGACATGCTAAGACAAGCATGGATAAGACATGGGAAGCAAGGTTTCTTGGTAAGGACAATGTGATTTTGGATGTGTGGTACTACTGTTATGCATATGTTGTATATGTTGTACATGTTGCATCTATGATGTGTGCACTTGAGGTGTTGTGTATACATAGCATGTGTACATGTTATTTATGCAATGTTATGTAAAATATGGTACAAATAGGGTTGTGAAAATATTGCATATGGTGTGTCGTATACATATTGTACTGTCTTCATGACGTATATGCGGCATGTGGGCATATGGTGCTTTGTGCATGTTGGATATGCAATGTTGTGTACAGACAATGCTATGTACATGTTGTAAATGCAATGCTATGTACAAGTGGTGTTGTGTGCATGTTTTACAAGTGGTGCTATGTACAAAAGGTGTGGTATACATGATTGTATGAGAGGTGTTGTTGTGTACATGTTGTACAAGTGGTATTGTGTGCAAGTGGTGCTGTGTACATGTCTTGCATGTGGTGTTGTGTACATGTCGTGTCGTGTACATGTCATGCATGTGGTACTATGTACATGTGGTATTGTGTACACGGTGTACAAGTGGTGTTGTGCAGGTGGCGCCGTGTACATGTGAAAATGTGAAGACATTGTGTAGGTGGTGCGGTGTATCGGTGGTATTGTGTACATGTTGTACATATGGTACTGGTGCACATGTGGTATTGTGTGCATGTCATACATGCTGTGTTGAGGGCATGTGGTATTATGTGCATGTCATACATGTTGTGTTGAGGGCATGTGGTATTATGTATGTGCATCATGTAGTTGTGATATTGCAACGTGTGTACTTGTTGTGTTGTACTCTATGTAGGTATATGTATTGGGTGGTGTTGCACATCGGGTATAGATGGATGCACTGTGTTGTACACTGGCTGTAGGTGTATGTGTTGTACATTAGCTGTATGTGCATGTATTGCATGTTGTTATTTGTCAGGTGTGGTTTTTTGTGTGAAATGCACATTATGCGTATGTGCACCTGGTAGAGAAGAAGGTATTGGGTGTTTTCTGGGTGTGACAATCAATCTGGTGTCTATACAAAATAACAAAGGTAGAAGTAAGGATCGATGAAGGATATGTATCGATATTATATTTCAGTTTTATTCTGGTATATGATGATAACATGTGAATTATGATTCTGGTTTATGATCTATGATTCTGGTTTATGATAGTTACATGTGATTTAAGATTTTGATCTATGATGGTTGTGTTTTGAGCTAACCTGATGTGATATTTTTATACATGTTGATTTGGTCAAAGATGCTAGTTTGACTTCTTATGACAAGAAACGAACAAGATTCCAAGTGTACCTTATTGACGAACTACCAATGAGGTATGACTTGAAGTTATTTCAATTTATTTTGAATCTAATGGAAGTTATGTTCTTGGTACAGGAAGCATAGAAATGCCTGGTTGGGTGGTTAAAAATCAAATACAAGAATTGGCATCAATAAAAAAAGAAATTGGAACATGCAGTAGCATGTTGGTAAAGTATTTAGGAGAACGTCCATTGTAGGACACTGGTACCCAATAATGTCCATTGATTGACATGAGCATGCTATGATCAATATGATGTGTTGGGGCAGGGATATGCCTTGGTTTTTGTATCTTTCGGTGCGAGGAAGCCTTGCCAAGGGATGGACTTCTCGAGATGGGGGTGCCAGCAGAACTTGGAAGGTGAGTGACTGCACAGAAGGGGTGATCAGATTCTCGAGGGGTTGTGTAGCAAAGAAGGGAAGGTCACAAATGGATTTGTTTTGGTCATTAACATTGTCATATGGAATTAGATGCACATTGGGAGTGTGCCATGGAACAATGAGCCAGTAACTTTTCCCTGAGAGGACAAGTGGAGCGAGATTATAGCGCTGGACATTGGATCCAAATTTGAATTTGCAGTGGATTATGGACTTCCTAGGAAGGAGGTGGATCCTAGTATTACTTTAAGGGTGGAGGTGTGAGCCCAGATTCCCTTCTTGTAGATGTAGGCATCATATTATTTTATTTGATGATTGAGAAAATGTACATATGTGTGTGTGTGTGTGCGTGTGTGTGTATATATATATATATATATGTGGTTATTGTAAATACCGTAATGAGATATGTTATGGAGCTCCAGTATGTGGTATGTTGTCATGTTGTAATTATGTTTTGATTTTGAGAAAATCTTTCATTGTAAATACTCCAATGAGTTGTGTTATAAACCTTCATGAGTAGTATGTTTTTTATTTTTTTCAGCAGTCATGTTGGTTATAGGTGTCATTGAACACCGAGGACAGTGTTCCCCCAAGGGGGAGGGTTCTGTAACAGCCTTGGTGAAAATTCCATGTAAAAATATATAAATACCATGGATGATGGGACACATATTCCAAGTTGAATGGTGGGAAAGACATCCTAGGGGGTGTTCATTTGGTTTTTTATGGCTAAGGAAATTGGCAAAGGCAATGGCTAAGGCATTAAAGAGGAAAAAGGTATCTTGGCACATTTATTTATGAAAATAATGGAAATTAGGAGAAAAGGAAGGTGAAGGGTCACATTTTGCATGTGCGGAGGAAATTGAAGGAAAATAATGGGAAATGAAGAAAATAGAGGCCTCATTAATAAAAGGCTTATGAAGATCAGTGGGCAAGGCTTGGCCAGTTTAGCTTTGGATCTCTCTCATTATTCTCTCTCTCTATCATAATCTTGGAGACTTAGAGTTTTCTTGGAACACTCTTGGAGCATGTGTCATACTTGGATTCTTCGAGCAAGAAGGCAAGAGAAGAACAGGAAAGTGCACGAAGGCATCAGCATCAACAACTAGATCAGATTTTCTTTCTGGTATCGAGTTGCATGTATGATTTATTCACTAGTTTTGACATGCATGGTGCATGCATGTGGTTTCTTGGTTGTGATCTATCATTGGCAGGGAGGATTTCCTGGATCGACAATGGATTGCCTAGCCTTGCCATTTCCTGGATAGTCGTGGTGATTGTGGGTTTACTTTCATTGTTTTTTTTTGTTGGTTCTCATGTTTCCTTAGCTTGGGTTGAGTTATTAGTCCTGGAAGCCCTCGTTGAACAAATTCTCTAGAAGCCCTGTAACAACTTGGGTTGATTTACTAGTCCCAGAAGCCCTGTTTGAAAAAATGCTTTGGAAGCCCGATAATGACTTGGGTTGAGTTACTAGTCGTGGAAGCCCTAGTTGGAAAAATTCTTTGGAAGCCCTTGTTGGGTTGAGTTACTGTTCCTGGAAGCCTTGGTTGGACAAGCTCTAGAATCCCTGTATAAGTTGTGGGTTGAGTTACTAGTTCTAGAAGCCTTGGTTGGACAAACACTTTGGAAGCCCTGGATGAGTTTCAATTGATGTGTTCTATGAGATCCCACATTCATGCTTGGAATATGGCACGAGGGTGATTGGCCGAAGAGATACTTGGCTCATCTAATCTGTGGTTAGGGGGAACGTGGTAGTCCCATCTCCGGTTTGTTCATTGCATTTATTAATGAAAAAATCATTCCCTTGATTTTCATCTGCAAATGTACTGATGTATATATGGATTTTGATGGCTAATATGTTTATTGTATTTTTGATCCTATTATGTTTTTTTTATATGCGCATTTGCCCTGAAGGTTGTTACACTGATTGTGCATAATAAACCTATCTCATATATTTATTTATCGCCAAGTGGTGAAACTTGGCATGATCTACGAGGTCCCAATCCTCCAATTTTAATAGTGGCATCCATGTGAGTCGTGGACCTTCAAAAGAAACCCATTCAGGCAGTAGGGGCATGGAAATGGTGAATTTCTCAGAATTTGGGTCCTTTGTGATATTCACCTTTCCCTTTTGTGGAGGGATATATTCAGGTAGCCTAGTTATGGGCTTCACTCCTTCAGCATCTATGTCTCATGTTCCCTGGCCTTCTTCCACCTCCAGGTCGACTACCTTCTCTGGTTGCTTATCTTTCTTCAAATTTTTTATTTCAAAATGCTTTCGTGGGGAGGCGTGCACTGGCACTAGTTTCTTCTGCTTCTCCTTCTTCGGTTTGGTTGTTTAGGTTTCTCTTGTAGGGGTGGGTTTCGACTTAGGCGACCTCAGCATGGTAGGAACAGGAGCCAGAGCTTCCATATTTAAGAATTCCAAGGTAGCTCCCTAAAAGGTGACATCACCTATACTCATAGTCTTAGCAGGACTTGGGCCCATCATTTTCTCTACAATAAATTTCTGGTTCAAATTAGACAACATAGAAAATGTAGGTCTCATGACTAAATATTCCCAATATGATAAGTTCATAAGCGACAGACATCAAATATCACTAACAATTTCTAGAGCGCAAAGTGTGCTCTGTTGAACTAGCATGCGTAATTTATAGGGATTTTTTAATTCAATTCCGACCGTTCCCCTCAATTTCTGACAATTAATGTTGTTTTGGCGGGAGATATTTCAAGATTTTTTCCCTAAATGCCACTAGCCCACTCCTCTTAACCATCTTCTGGTTGTTAAGTCATGAACAAGGACTCCAACGGTCACTTTTCTATTGTGCAGCGCAACACCTTTCTCCATGGCACATCTTCTTGCGCGTAGCTTCCTAGGCTGCAACTTCAATATTTTTCGCATAGGCTGCTTGTTGTGTAGTCCTCCAAACCTGGCAATGTATTTTATAGTCTCACGCTTCCTTGCAACTACCTGGAGCATTAAGACTGTCCTACTGCCATATAATCATTACGCATGATCCCCTGTATAATTCTTCAATTGACTTCCATTCACTCTTCCCGGAAAAGATTCTCCATTAAGCTTTGCGAGCTGAACTACACCTCCATTTGTAATTTATTTGATAATGTATGGCCTGAGCCATTGCATCTGAAATTTACCTAGAAATTTAGTGAACTTACTATCATATAACAAGACAAGATCGTTTACCTTGAACATGTGATGCTTCATGTGGCGATCATGCCATGCTTTTTCAAGTTCTTGTTGTACTTACTGATGAAATCTTGCTAAAAATCGATCCTCTTTGAGCTCTATCAGTTGCACGAGTCATTCCTCCAAGGCCTCATAATCCTCCATACCCATAAGAGTTGTTATGCACAGGCTAGGCACAATATACTCCATCGGTATTACCAATTCTACACCATATACCAATCTGAATGGTGTTTTCCCTGTCAGCTTCTTGCAACTAGTCCTATAAGACCATAGTACTGCAGGTACGCACACATTCCAGCCATTTCGCCGCGTATTATAGATCTTCATCAGCGCGTGCTCCAAAATCTTGTTGAAGGCTTCAAAATTTCCATTGTCCTGTGGGTGATATGGTGTACTCTTCTAATGGTAGAGCTATAATTATTCTATCAACGTGCTGATCGTTTTGTTCAGAAAGTGCGTAACTCTGTCACTCATGAACAATTTTGGGCAACCAAATGTGGTTAAGACATACTCAAACAAAAACTTTGCTGTTGTAGCCCCTATACAATCCTTAACCAGTTGTGCCTCTACCCATCTGGTTAGATATTCCATCTTGGTGATGATATAGCAAGCACTAGTTTTCTTCCCTAGGCGCTGAATTGGCCCAATGAAATCAACCGCCCATTTTTCAAATGGCTACAAAGATACTTGAGGTTGTAATGGCAATTCATCCATTGAAGATGGTCTTCCAGTGTTCTAATATGCATCACATGCCTTACAATATGCCTTAGAATCCTTGTGCAACGTTGGACAACATAGACCTGCACACAAAATAATATGCACAATCGCCTTTCCTACATATTGACCTCCTGCATCCCCTCTATAAGCTTTAGCGAGAATGTTATCCCTCTCAAAATATGACACATATCTTCACAATATTTCATCAGCACCGATCTTATACAAATGTCGCGCAATAACTGGAAAAAAATTTGCGCACACTACTAGTTCCTTCTTTTGCTAACTGGTATACCCTTTCGGTGCCATCCCCGTAGTCAAGAAGTGAATAATATCTACAAAATGATTATCTGTGAGCACAATGCAAAGAGATGTGCATCTGGAAACCCTTCTTCCAAATTATTTGGCTCCTCTCCTATTTTGATCCATGACAGATGGTCAGGTCCCGCATTTAACCCCCCTTGATTCACAATTACTTCAAAGTCATACTCCTGGAATAGTAGCAACCATCTACAGATCTTCCCCCCAAACATAGGCTTATTGACCAGGTATTTCAAGGCAGAATGATCTATGTACATTTTAAAATTCCATCCTAACAGATAATGCCTAAACTTCTGTAGTGTGTACACCATAGCCAATCCTTCTTTCTCATTCGTTGAGTAATTCTTCTCAACCTTAGATAATTTCCTATTTGCGAAGGCTATAGGACGGTCTATTTCTCCTTCACTGGCTTGCGTTAACACTACATCCAACGCAATGCAAGAGGCATCCACATGCACATGAAATTCCTTGTTCCAATCAAGGAATACCAATATTGGCACAGTGACCATCTTTTCTTTCAATACATCTAATTTGTGTTGGCATTCTTCGTCCCAACAGTATGTTGCATCCTTCTTTGGCAGTTTCTCCATGGGTGCAGTAATTTGAGCATATGATTTGATAAATTTTCTGTAATATACCATATGTCCTAGCATCGCATGAGGCTACTTAATGTTCCTTGGGGCCTCCAAATTCACAATTACTGCAATCTTTGCAAGGTCCACCATCATCCCTTGCTTGCACACTACATGACCCAACAATATTCCAAAGGGAACACAGAAGTTGCATTTCTTCAAATTCAATGTGATGTGGTATCTGTGACACGTATCCAACATTAGGTGCAGACTTGCTACATGGCGCTTTACTAATCTGAATATTGTCCAATCATCAAAGTATACTTCTAGGAATTTATGAATGAACTCCTTGAACACTGCGATGACTACATGAGAAAATATCATAGGTGCATTCTTGAGTCCAAATAGAATCACAGTGTATTGAAAACAACCCCACTCTGTCGCGAAGGTCATTTTGCTCATATCCTCAGGCATGATCTTAATCTGATGATACCCTGAAAGCCCGTCCATGAATGAGTAGGCCTCCTTCTCTCCAACATTGTCTAATACTTCATCAGTAAATGACATCGGGAATGGATCATGGACACATGCATTCGTAAGCTTTTGTAGATCTATGCAAATCCTTACCTCACCCTTCTGGTTCTTCTCCTGAACCACCATCTAGCTTACCCAATCAGATTCTTCAATCGGTTCTATGATGCCTGCTTCCAGCATTTTATCTAGCTCTAGGAAAACCTTTTCCTTCTACTTAGGATTAAGGCAATACGACCTTTGCTTAATAGGCTTCGCGTCTGGATTTAGAGTAATCTTCATAATGCCCAAATCTCCCACTATGCCCTTCAAATCCGAAACTTGGTAGGGAAGAGATCCAGATATTTACAGAGTAACTCGACAACTTTATCCACAAAATCAACACCCCAATAATCTCCAATAATTGCAAACTTCGGTTTTGGTTCAGTATCAATCTTTACTTGCCTTGTCTTCAACGACGTGGTGATGTCCAGGTTGCCTATTTCTAGGCCCTCGTCTTTGCGATTCCCTTCTACCTCTAGAATATTAATGTTTCTTGGATCTTTTTCCTCCTCTTTAGTAGTCACATTATAACATTCCAGTGTGTGGTGCAGTTGGGTGCTCAAGTCTGGTTTGACCTACTCCATATGTTCTTGCGGCGTTCTGAAGATAACTGCTTTAATCTCCTGTAGAGCTTCATCGATGCTTGTGAAGCCGTATTCAAAACTGAAGGTCAATAAGAACCCTTCCCTCAATATATCCCACTTCGTGGTGCCATGGCGGAGCTCGATTTCTAGATACCAGTTCATGGGAATTGTATCCAAAGTATGGAAAAATATGTGTACCCACTCCCGCTGCAGCTACATTCCCCAAGCTTTAGTCCATTTTGCTAAGTGGTCAGACGAATCATCCTTCCCACTATATTTCACAGTAAATCTAGTGTTAGGATGCCCTAACCATAACCTCATCATTCTTCTGTAATCCTGCCATCCATCAAAGCTATTCTTGTGCATACCCCACCATCGTGTGGGCGTAGCGTGCAGTGCCAAATCTAATGCTTGGAAGCGGTGATCCTTAGGGACCTCAAGCTCAAATGCATCCAAAAGATTATCTACATCAATTAAACCATCATAATAGGGTAAGTTCCTTACCTTCGAAGAAACACAATGCAACGACTTTGTCATCATATTGCATCATAGTGTGGATACTTCATGCAACTGATTCTACCAATTCTTCAATTCTTCGTCTGAATCAAAGGTGCAGGAATTCTCTCGGTCCCATGCAATCTATCCATCAGCTGTCGGGTTGATCCAGTCCTAGTCTCATGCTATTATTTTATAGATTTGATCCAGTTCATCATCACTTTCTTCATAATCACGGATTGGTTCAGTATATCGCGCCCCTTCTATAAGGTCCAACGGTACTACAACACGAAGCGATTTCCTTTCAAACAACATTTTCCTCTTCTTCAAATTGATGACCCCATAAATATCAATGGCCCAGTCAATTCCCATGAGAGTAGGGTATGGATTACTGTAATCAATAATCTTTATAACCTCAAAGTCAGCCATCACGTTCGTACTTTCGATATCAACAATTACTCCATATAGTCGTCCCATAGGGATGATTTTCTGCTAGTTTTCCATTATGAGCTGAATTGGAGACCATTGTAGCATAGGTCTCCCTATTCTTTCCCATGTTTGTTTTGGAAAAATGTTCGCATCAAATCCCAAATCCAAGATGACCTGATCCATCTCATAATCACCTATCTGCGTGGTGAGCCTCATCTCGCGCCTTGTTTGTGCCTTATGCTTGCCAATTTTTCTGACCACCTGGTGTCCATCAAGGACCTTCTCCTTGCTGGCACATTTATTTATTAACTCCTGCAAGCCTTCCACATCTTTTCTATCATGCAAAAGTTTTATGCAGGTCTCCAAAAACGTAAGCACAGAGAGGTCAACTTCTGCAAGTGCGCTAGTTTCTTGCACCTTTCCCTAACTTCCTGAGGTGGAGGCCTCAACAAAGCTCTTCTTTTATTCCATAAATGTTTCCTTTGCGTGATTCAAATCAAAACCACTTCTTTCTCTGGGGCCTTGTGTACCCATCCATCCTCTTCAGGTTGTTTACCTTTATTATCACCATTTATTATTCCACTTCTAAGAACTATATTCACATTTTGATCTTCCTCACAGGGCTCAGCTCTCATCATTTGTAAGTTCTGAGTAGGCTATTGAGGTTGTGCTTTATTTTCTTGCATTTTAGCTATCAACACCAGACATTATTCTATAGTATGGTCAAACTAGTTGCAGTATTGACATGGCGAGCGTGTCTGATTCAGGCATTCTCGCACATAGTGCTCTGGCATTCCACAGTTGTAATAGATAACCTGACCTCGGCCTCTACCATTCCCTCCTCCTCCTCGTCCTTGATAACCTTCACGCGCTCCTCTAGCACCCTGCTCTGGAGGCTGAGTTTCTGCTTGCATCTGGTATGTAGGTGTTCTTTCCATCATCAGCTCAAAGCTATGACAATGGCGCTCATCGTGGCCCATCGATTTGCATAAGTTATAGTACAACTATTGGAGTGTTTGGACAAACTTTTTAAGTAAATGACAATTATCTGTTGCGTGTTTTCTAGCAACCTGACAAATAATGCACCATAGCGCAACCCCCACACTTGGCCCTGCTGCAACTTTAGGCCTCAGGGGAATTGGTCCCCCTCTTGTAATATAATTCTAGTACACGGGATAATGGTCTTTATCGTGCCCCTGGATTTTTCACTTTAGAAACCAGACTTCCACACGCACCTTTGGTTTAGTCTCAGTGTCTTTCTTCAAGTTTTACAATTCTAAGTAGAGGCTCTATAACTGAGAGTGGATCTGGTGTAACCGAAATCTCCTCTTTTGCCTTCACAAATGGAGATAAAAAACATGGTCTGGAGAGAAGAAGTCAACCCTTTTGAAGACCTCATTAAACTCTCTCAATACGTTGGAGCATACACATCGGCTACAATAGACAAAGCATCGGAGGTAAGTAACTTGCTCAAGGAAAAGGATCAAGCAATCATTTTGCTGGAAACACAGGTACAAGAGAAGCAGCAGAAGATAGAGCAGTTAGAACAACAGTTAGCAGCCCAGAGGCAGTCCAATGACCAATTGAACGAGCAATTTCTCAAAGAAAAACAAAGGATTGATCAACATGCAATTCAGAAACAATAGGAACTATCCCAAGCATTGAGCTATCCCAAGGAACTATCCACTAGTAATGAAATAGAAACCTTAAAAAGTTTGGGTGTGCTTCTCTTCTCATGTCTATTTTGGATTGAGTAGGATGTGCAACCTTCAACTAGGTAAACAAAATCTACAAGGGAAACAACTCTATTTGAAAGACTAAATTTACAAAGAAATATTTAAGTTGTTTTTGTTATTAATTAATAATGTTATTATTTTCATTTTAAAAAATTATCTTAGAATTCATTATTTGAGAATGTTACTCTTTTCTAAAAATATATTGTTTTGTGGTATTTTTTATATATATTATATAATATTAATATATGTTAAATAACAGTTTTAATTATAAATAATTAATTCAAATAAATAGAAAATAGACTTTTTAAAATTTTAAAAATAATTATACTCAAGAATTTTAAACGGCTATTTTCACTAAGGCCCTACACAGAATCCTTAAATATGAACATTATTCTTGGAATTTCAAATATTGTATCAATGATAAAATCAAACAACTAGATGCACTGGAAACCAAGAGATTCATGGCCCTAGCTCTAAAGGTGTAATGACTGAAACAGGTGATCAATTTAGTTCATCAATTACTAAACGTTAATGACATAGAACCAACCTCTTTCCGGTTTGGAACCATGGAAGTACACCTCTGAATATGGACCAAAAGTGTACTCATACAGAGGCACAATAATTAAATTCCTAAATTAATTTACCAATTCAATGACCAATAATCCTCGCTTAAATTCCTTAATACATATATACATAACTGGTATTATATAATTACCAAACATATCACAACGAAATGTTTGTAATATGTAATTACGAATTTCAAATTTTTACACCCAATGTACAAAACCTTTACGAGGAAATTTCATA
This sequence comes from Pinus taeda, assembly GCA_000404065.3. Classification (NCBI taxonomy): domain Eukaryota; kingdom Viridiplantae; phylum Streptophyta; class Pinopsida; order Pinales; family Pinaceae; genus Pinus; species Pinus taeda. The sequence goes on along the minus strand of APFE030474043.1, from coordinate 123,006 downwards.
AAATTAATTAATATACGCACTGCTTTCCCTACTAATATTCATATAGAATTAGGGTTTTGCATCCAATAACTTAGTCATATGAATCATTTACAGTTAGTTTCAACCCAATAAACATAGATACAATAATTAGTAGTGTTTTATCTTAAGAATGCATAAATTTATATAAAAAAGCATATAATTTATAATTACACATTATATAAAGAAAACACAGTTAGTTATTTATAATATCACAAAATTTCAAGATTGGGATTTCTACACAAATTATTAGTTTGCATGGCACATAAGATAAAATAATGATTGGTCACATTAAATTCATAACATTTATAATATTCATAATTTAGCACAGTAAAGCACATGAATTACTTATTTGAATAAATTGTTGACTTGATGTGGGCTCTCTACATTTGTTTTAACCATAGATTTTGTGGTTCCATAATTTCAACCATAGGTCCCCTCTAATTCGGGGCTGCAACTCCATAGGAAACATCAATTAAAAATAACCATACATCCATGGCGAAGGTTCTAACCCAATGGTCATGTTTTCCAAGGCTCCAGACACCCTACAAGCCATAATATCAAGTTCAGCTTGTTGGTCAGTCCAGGTCTAAGTGGTGCACCCTTCTTTGAATGGCCAGACCCTCTACAATACCTGACCTCTGAGGCTCATCAACAGGGTCATAACCAAATCCACTGTTAGAACCATTTTAGTCACCATAATGATAATGAATAATGAATCATAATTCCAGTGGTAAGTACATATTTATACTTTTCCCATTGCATGGCTCTCTCTTCCATGGTGCTTCCATGTGGTACTTGTTGGGAGCCAAACTTGCATGTTTTTACTTACCTTTTTATCCTATTTTCCGTCACATTTACACTCCTAATTAGGTCCTTTTATATCCTAAATTGTGCAAGTATACCTCTAATCATGTCTTTATGAATTAATTAATCATTGAAGCATAGTCTAGGGGATTATGACTAAAGCACTTGCTAAACTTCATCTTATGTGCATATTTCTAAAGTCAAATGGCTAAGTTTACACGCTCTGCTGGCAGAGCTATTATCGAACTGCAGTTGTAATAGCAGAACCGATCTAGAATTCCTCTTTCTATCTTTTGCATTCGGTTTTGGGCTTATTATAGCCTTCATGTAAATCGCAAGCAACAATTACCTTAATCTCAGGAAGTGTTTTTGTATAAAAAAATGATAGAGGGTTTGAAACAGGGTTGGAGACAAGAGAATTGAGCTTTGTAACAAAGACTTTTACATTAATGAAATTTACAACTTTTTTGAACTTTCTTTGAGTTCGTGAGTTCATCACAGCGCTGATCAGGTAGTTGGGCCCACTCTCCTGATCAAGTGTTGCCGAGATAGTGTGTGCTAGTTTCTTTTCCATGTATGTATTTCTTTTCCTTTTTGTGATGGTTTGATGTAATTGTTGTGAATCAAATTGTTGTTATAGTGAATTATTGTTATCAATTCCTTTGTTGTTACAGTGAATTATTGTTATCATTTCTATTATTGTTATAGCCAATTATTGCTATCAAATATGTTGTTGTTACAGATTAGTTATTGCTATCATTTACACTTACCGTTACAATTGTTTATTATTCATTGATGAATTCTCGATCAATTTTGGTTTGTACAACTATTACCTACATATATTTTGCACGTTAGCCTTGAAATAACCAATAGAACCTGGATTGGTAATTAATGTGGGCAAGGGTTGAATAGTTTTATTCACACTTGGACACCAGCATTTTTGCATCGTTGTTGGAGAGGCTATTAAAGGTATAAGAGCACAATCGTCGTTGGTCGCTTGATCAATATCGTGTCCTGGGGAGAGAAGGTTTCTTACTCTGCTCCAGGTTTCGAGCTTTATTATTTTTGGTTTTTCTGTCTTTATTTCGATTGATTGCATAGGGATTGCTCTCTCACCCTGGGGAAGGAAGTTTTCTTACCTTACTCCAGGCCCTAAGTTTAAGATTTCTTTGCTTATTTTGTGTTTCTTTTTTCTCTTAAAAACTTTCTCTCATCTTAGGGAGGGAAGCTTTCTGACCCTACTTCAGGTCTTGAGTCTAGAATTTTCTTAATTGATTTGTTTTTTTTTAGAATCACTCTCTCTCCCTAGGGAAGGAAGTTTTCTTACCTTTCTCCAGGCCCTGAGCTTACTGTTTGTTTTACTTTTCCTTTTGTTTTATTTTATGTTCCAAACCATTCTCTCTCCCTGGGGAGGGAAGGTCTCTTACCCTACTCCAGGCCCTGAGATGTGAGAACTTTTAATTCTTTAAATGCATGAGTAAATATCCGAATAAAAGGGGGAGAAGAGGACCCCCAAAAAAGGAAGAAATGATTTGGGTAGGAACACCTACATCGAGGAAATCATTGCAAAAGATGAAGCTGAATCATCTTCACGAGCTGCTATTAGGATAAGGACTCATACACAATTTGAGGGGCAGTATGTTGAACAACCAATATCACCCGCAGGAATGAGGACAACCCTTTCAATGGCAGAAGGAAAAGAAGTAGAGCAAAGCATCAGAGAAAATAGAAGTACTCCCTTCAGCAGCAGAAGAAGAGGAAGGTTAGAAAAAGAGACCAATCCAAGTGCACATGCAAAAGGAAATTTGGGGGGATTTGTGTCACCGCGTGATCAAGAAGTGTTGTTAAGAAACCTCAATCACCAGTTATCATACAAAAAAACTTGTTGAAATTCCAAGTGATTATTGGAGAGTATTCATGGCACGTCCAACCTCCTCAATTGAATTTCCAATTGGAGACATTAGAGGTGATTAGTCGATGAAGCCCATTCCACTAACCGCTTTGCCTAACTTTCATGGGCTTTCCTCAGAAGATCCAAATACATTTCTATTCAAAATTGATATTGTTTGTAGGGGATATGACTATGTGGTCGATGCTCAGAAATTGAAATTATTCCCTGCTACTCTCAAAGGGACAACTCTGCGACAGTTTATGGGTCGGGGTGTAAAATCTATCGCCTCATGGGAGGAGATGAAGAAAGCTTTTCGGGAGAAGTACCAGGATTATTGTAAATGTCAAGACATAAAGGATGTTTTTAATTTTATGCAGAAGGAGGATGAGAATATGGAGGATTGTGTGGAACGTTTTAAATATACCTTAAAGAGATCCGGCCATAGCAACCTGGATAAGGATATCCTAAAAATTATTTTTCTCTGGGCCTTAAGGGAGGAATCTCTGGACCTGTTGAATATAGTAGGAAAGGATGATATATCTAAGGAGGACTTTGATTCTATTTGCGAGTTATGCATTTAGTGTTCATGAAGGGTTGCAAGGAATAAGCAAGGGATTCATACTTCCAAAACATCCAATGGAGGAATTACAAAGGAGGAAATCGGGAACTTATTAGATAACTTGAAAACCGACATCCTGAGTACACTTTGCTCTTAGATGGAAACGTTACAGGCAAAACAAAAGAAAATGGAGCTAGAAAGGACCATGGCCATCTTCTGCCCTTAGTGCAGGAAGAAACATCCAGTAAAGGAATGTCCATTAAATACTATGGAGACATGTGCAATATGTGAACAAGCTCATTCCACCAGTACATATCCATCTCTTCCTAGGCTAAAGGCAGTATTCCAGGGAACAAGTGAAGAAGTAGAGAAACTATACTTTATGGGTTCCAAGAAACCATGGCAGCCACGACCACCAAACTCAAATCAAGGTATGTCTCAGGACCTTTCTCAGTATTTTAGAAATTTAAATATGAGCCCTCACTCAATATCTTTTCCACAATCATGGCCTCAATTTTATCAATATTTTCCCTGACAGTCTTGGTTCCCTTAGTCTATTTCGAACCCTTCATGGTCTCAGAATTGGCGAGGGCCTTCCCCTCCTCCTACTCAATTTCCTCAACCTATGCAACAACAACAGTTACAACTGCCTTCCAACATTCCTTCCAGTACTCCTCCTCACCCTCAGCTTCCTATCCAACCTAATCCAAATCCTAATAATAAGGGTGCTCAATAGACTGACACACTCAACCTTCCTTCATATAGCATTTCCACCACATAATGTAATGAGATAAATCTGTGATCTGGTTGGGTGGTGAATGCTCAGACTTCACCAGTTATCGTTGAACATGTTGGTGATGAAAATCCATAACCAGAATCCCAAGTAGCCGAGAATGAGTCAAATCAAAATTCTATTAAACAACTACCTTCTCATTCGGGTGTCACTCAGGGCTACCTAACTAATCTGCCTTATCCTGAGCAATTAGCCTTGAGTAAGTAGAATCCTCAACTAGAATTTGACCTTTTAGGGGAACTGCAAAACCTGTTTGTCAAAATTCCCTTACTCCAAGCTATGAGGGATGTGCGTATTTATGTTAAGACAATTAGAGAATAATGTTCCAAGAAACGTGGAAAGAAAACAAAAGATCTACTTACCATTCATGTTATGGGGAAGCTATCAGACATTATGTTGGGAAAATCTATACCTGTGAAATATGGAGATCCAGGGAACCCAATTCTGATAGTGAATATTAATGGGGTTGACATCCCAAATGTACTAGTATATTTGGGGGTTGCAATTAATGTTATCACATCTGAAACTATGCTTACATTAGGTCTTTGAAATATAAAATCAACTCCTACTGTCTTGGAATTAGTAGATAGATCTGCAGTAAGGCCGATAGGAAAATTGGAAGACATAACAATTTTAGTGGACTCATTGCGTTATATCGTTGATCTTCTGGTATTACATACACAATTCCCAGCTGGTGGTCACCCTCTGATTTTAGGAAGACATTGGCTAGCAACTGCAAACACCTATATTAGATGACGGTCATGAAATATGGTGATATCTAATGGGGAAAATACAAAGAACCTTATTCTTTAGCCCCTGCAAAACCAAGTTCATTAGGTAAAACTACAATTAAACAAAATTCCCTACCCTTAGAAAGACCTCAAGATGGAAGCGAGGAAACTAGACCAGTACTTACTATTAGTCAAGCCCTCTGTTTTAAAAACAAAATGGAAGGTGATACTATTAATACTTTTATCAGTAGCCCCCATGCCATTTCTGATACAACTCGTCAATTTCTAGAATTTGTTATGAGCTATGAAACGCTAGAAACTATTGAATCAAGCATTAAAGATGAAGACATTCCTGTAATTGCACCCTGTGATAGTATTCCTATAGAAATTGATCCAAGGAAGACATTGAATATTAACCTGAATCTTTCACCATCCCAGACCGAACAGTGCCTGAAAGTCCTTCGTGAACATAAGGAAGCATTCGCATGGGATTATACAGATATGAAGGGTATCCATGATGATTTATGCACTCATCATATATACATTAAAGAAGATTGTCATCCTGTGAGACAATCCCAGAGAAGAATGAATCCCACTATGAAAAACATTGTCAAAGACGAACTTCAGAAATTGCTAGATGTAGGATTTATTTACCCTATCTTGAATAGTCAATGGGTGTCTCTGCTAGTTATTGTTCCTAAAAAGAATGATAAGTGGTGGATTTATGTGGACTATAGGGAGCTGAACAAAGCAAGCTTAAAGGATCATTTTCCCTTACCCTTCATTGACCAAGTCCTTGATACCTTAGCTGGGAAGAAGTTTTCTTCCTTCTTGGATGGGTTTTGTGGGTATAACCAAATCCAGGTAGCTCCTGAAGATTAGGATAAAACCACTTTCACATGCCCTTGGGGGACTTTCAGATACTTGGTCCTTCCATTTGGTCTTTGTAATGCTCCTGACCTTCCAAAAAGCAATACTAATAATTTTTTATGATCTAGTCGATGACAATGTCGATATTTATATGGATGATTTTACACCATATAGGGGATCATTTGAGGAAGGGTTGGAAAACTTGGAGAAGGTACTTAAAAGATGCATACAAATGCATGTTTCTCTAAGTACAATTAAGTGTCATATGATGAGAGAAGAGGGTATAGTGCTAGGACACTTGCTTTCAGCTACTGGAATTCAAGTTGAACCGACCAAGGTAGAGGTAATATTACATTTTCCTGTACCGAAGACATCGATGCAAGTACATAGTTTTATTGGTTGCACTAGCTATTATGGAAGTTTCATAGAAATTTCTTCTAGAATAGCATTCCCACCTTTTCAGCTGTTAACTAAAGAAGCAGAATCTTTGTTGAGAGATGAGTGTGAAGAGGCTTTTGCAAAAATCGATGAACTAATCTACCAAGCTCCGAGCTTGAGAGGTCCTAATTAGGAACTTTCATTTCACATCCATACTAATGCCTCTCAAACAACAATAAGTGTAGTTTTGGGACAACAAGAGGACAAGAAGCCATATGCAATATACTATGTCAGCAAGAATTTGACACCTGCTGAACTAAACTATACGGTAACAGAAAAGGAGTTATTGGTTATTATTTATGATTTTAATAAATTTCGGCATTACGTTAATGGATATCCTAATTTTGTGCATACTGACCATGCAACAATCAGGCACTTGACAAGAAGCCATATGCAGTATACTATGTCAGCAAGAATTTGACACCTGCTGAACTAAACTATACGTAATAGAAAAGGAGTTATTGGTTGTTATTTATGATTTTAATAAATTTCGGCATTACGTTAATGGATATCCTAATTTTGTGCATACTGACCACGCAAAAATCAGGTACTTGATGAATAAACCTGTAACTCCTAGGCGTGTCACAAGTTGGTTATTATTACTTCAAGAATTTGACATTACCATCATAGCTAAACCAAGCAAGGATAATGTAATTGCTGGCTTCCTGTCTAGATTACATACTAATGATGAAGGTACACCTTTAGAAGATAATTTTTTGGATGAATATATTTTTTCAATTTATACTCACACTCTGTGGTATGCAGATATTGATAATTATCTTGCTACAAGGAAGGTACCCAATCATTTGTCATATAGGGAGAAACATAAGATCATTCGTCATAGTACTCGTAATTCATGGATAGCGGGGACATTTTACAGACAAACGGACCAGACATAAAGTGTTACATATGGGATATTATTGGCCCTCCATATTTTGGGGTGCAAGAGATTATGTCCAAATATGTGATAGCTTCCAGTGGATGGCTCAAACTGGTCAATCAAATGAAATGTCGTTACAGCCTCAAGTGGTCCTTGAACCTTTGGAGAAATGGGCTATTGATTTCATTGGCCCATTTAATCTGTCTTCACATCAGAAAGTTTATACTTTAGTATGCATAGATTATCTGACAAAGTGGGTTGAGGCTGTTGTGTAGGTAAATCCCCTCTACGGACAGAGGCGATCCCACTAGCCTAAATGGGGTCTAGCAACAATCAAACAACGGTAGCACGCAGGTTCCTAATTGCAAATTAAAGATCGATGATGAGGGCCTACCTCGAATCCAACGCTAGTATTTGCAGAAGAGTTGTCGCTCCCGTTCTTTCGCTCCAGCTGGTCACAATCCCCACGATCCTCGTGAACAGACACCTGCACATGCAAAGAACAACACAAATACAAGCATAAAATCCAAGAAATGCAACTATATATTAGTCAGAAAGGATATAACTCAAACATCATTATAAAGACAATAAGAGTGGAACCATAATGATATTCGTCTATTATTATTGATAAACAAAGAAGGATACAACCAAGTTCTGACGTCAAATCCTCCTTTGGCTGGGTGATCAGCAACACATGCCTTGCAAAACTTGTTGGGAATGGGGAACAAACCTCTCTCTCCTTGGTTACTTGGACAAGGATCTCCTCATTAAAGATATAGCCTTATGGGGATGAACAAGACTTCTTGTATCATGAGCTTAGCAATTCTCAGACTTTGGGACTTAGAATTTGGAACTTGAAGAGTAGAATTACTAACTAGCTTGTCAAAGGCAAAAGGACAAGCTTATATAGAGAGAGGAGAAGGAGAT
>APFE030474043.1:37227-111626 GCA_000404065.3 Pinus taeda | reverse complement strand
AAGAAAACTACTTGGATTCCAACGCTATGTTTGTCGAAGAGATGATCCTCTCGCTCCTTCGCTCCAGCCGATCACAGTCCTCCACTATCCTCGCGGATGGACACCTGCACAAGCAAAGAGAGAGCAAACACGGGCATAAAATCTACTAAAAACAACTATGTATCAGTCAGGAAGGATACAATTTACATTAATCATTCATAGGACAAATGGAAATGGAACCATAAGAGTAGTCATGTCATCTATCTTTATTAAGCAGAAAATAGAGTAAGGTACAACCGAAGTCCTGACGCTGAGTCCTTCTCTAGAGGGTCCAGCCAGCATGTCTTCCAAACATTCACCTTTGAAGCAAATCTCCCAAGTCAAGGAGGTCTCTCTCTCACATACAAGGCAACAAACTCATGACCTTCCTCAAGCTCAAAGCAATCCTCACACAACACACCAAATGCCTACAAAGAGCAGCACTAATGCACTAAGAATTCCTCAATCAAAGTCTATATGTTCCAAACTAGCTACTCAAGGGCAATGGAGGAGGCTTATAAAGGAGAAGGAGTCTCCATGAATAGGTAAAGGATGAGCTTTCCCCCAAGATAAGTGGATGGTCAGTTGAACAGACATGCCAGAGAAAGGATGGAGACCTCAACAATGCTAACAACCAAGTCTGGAGGGATCTGGAAGGTTGGTTGTTAGAACAAATTCGTCCAAACAGGATCAGCGCGGGTGAGACACTGAGCTGGCGCGCTGACATTGCAGATCACTGTAGAGGAGGTCCGGTCAGTGCTCAACAGGACAAACGGAGGGTGCACTGTCCGTAAAATGGGACCAGCGCGGATAAGACATGTGCTTCTACGCTGGTAGCGCATCAGATACACTGGCCTCCGCCTGTCAGCGCAGCAGTTATTTAATAAACAGACGCGATGATTCATTTAACTTAGGCAAAGAGGGTTTTTTAGCCATTTCAGGGAGCATGGGCTTAGGTGAATGTGGTTTTACAACACAGTAGGGAGACTGACATGATGGCAGTGACATTTTACTGTGTAACAGATGCCCCCTAAAGCATGAAGCCCGAGAGAGTGGGAGGGGTGAAATGCTTTACAAGACTGCTGGACTGGAACACCACCGGAGAGAACTTGCAGGCGGATACAACTGATATTTCAATTACATGTAGTCTAGGCATGGGCGCAGCCATCCAAAAGACATATGGAAAGAAGGTTTGTGGCGTGGACGCAGCCACCCAGCTGGAAAGACCATAATGATAAGAGGTATGGTCGCAGCCATCCTTAAGAAGACTCAGGTATGGTCGCAGCCATCCATCAATGAGTCATGTAATGATGTCCCACAAAATCGCAACCTGATCCACAATGGACTAGAACCAGGGTCTTGCGCTCCGTCCGAATCCGAACAAAGTACAAGTTCAAACATGTGAATATATGTGTCGAAGTCGAACATGCTTGAACATCGTCTGATTAGCAGCCAATGATGAGAGCTGTTAACAGACGCGAGAGGGGCCACCAATGATGACGATGGTCCTCAAGGTACTATAGGTACAATCCACGGCATGCGAATGAATGAGCCAATGTCGAACACCCGCAGAGTCATTCGATCGGAGGCCAATGATGAAAACCTCGCGTCGAACACGAAGAACCTTCCATTAAGGCATGCAGGCCCCAAGGTACCTGAAGGGAGTCTCTAGGTCACTCCTGGATAATGAGCTGAAGTCGACAAGAAGTGATCTTTGTCGAAGGTGGGCCATAATGTTTCCCACATCATCGATGCGAGATGGGTAGAGACAAGTTTGTTTTGCATGAAATATCAGAGGGAGGCTATACTTGCAGAGGTCAACTTCTCTTCAACATATCGGCGGCACAATGACGGATTTGGCAGTATTTGGGGGTCAAATGATGAGAGGTCGTAATGAAGAGGGAATGAGCAGATGAGTGGCCAAATAGGATAACCCAAACCCATGGAGGCAAAAGTGAAGCGAGATGAGATGTCCCCACCCAGACACGAATGCAAACAGTGCCATGTTCAAGAGCGACATATTGCCGATGACGACGATTACGGTTCCTTTATTTCCCCCACCATTTCTGGTGAGTACCCCGATTATTTTTGGATGAAAAGCTTGACGGGGATAACATATGCTTGGAGAGTGTCATTTCGATGGAGCTCGACGTCATTAAATTTTAACAAGTCTGACAAAGGAAGAACTCGACGTCTTTTCATGTTTAGAGAGTTTGAAAAGACAGCTGAAAAGGAAACTCCAGGGGGGTGCTTTTTTGTAAAGTTGTGTCTCTCGAGCCCGAAAAAGTATAAAACGCTGCTCGAAAGAACCGCCCGATCATTACGACCGAGGAGTACTTTTCGTAAATAGTGGCTTTGACCCGAAAAAGTAAAAAAGCGGTCAGAAGCACGTCGTTTTAGAACCAATAACGAGCGTGAAACGACAAACACCCGGCAATCTTTGTTTTTTTAAACGGTCGAAAAAGAGCTTGAAAAGAGACCGCCTCTCATTTACATTTAACGAGTTGAGAGGAATAACTCGGCAATCTTTTCATCTTTAAACGGTCAGAAAAGGGCTGAAAGAAGACCTCCATTTTTATTCTCTTTAGCGAGTCAAAAAGGGAAAAATACTCGGCAATCTTTTCACATTTTACGAGTCAGAAAAGAGCTTAAAAGGGGACTCGTCCTAGAGGAATGAGTGGTATAAAGGGTAGCAACTGGTTCCGGCAATGGTGGAACTTCTCAAAACATGTAATGGTCAAGAGGCTGGCTAACAAAACCACTCTTAACTGCGGTCCCTTAGGAAAGGAAAACAAGCAAGTGAAAGCATATGATCGGCCAAAGAGATGGTGGCAATGGGATGAAAACAACCAAGGCTCATCTAACAGAATTTAGTGAATAAAGACAGCAATCACGAGATGTAAAATGGGTATGGGTTCATTTTTACACAAGCTTGAACCATGGAGAACTCTGCTTGGATTTGGTTTCATGTTTACACAAGATTGAAGCGAAAAACTATGCTTGTTATAAGTTCACAAGCCCCCATCATAATGATGCAAAATGAGGTACATGCCCCCCAAGCTTCATTGCATTCAACAAAGTGGATGGAATGAATGTTCACTTTCGAGATCTTGGAAAGACTCGACTTGTATTTTACGAGATCTTAATCAAAAGACTCGATGTGGAAAGGGAGTTGTTTCATTTTTTAATGAGGTTGACATAGTAAAAGAACTATCCTCATAACCTTTGTTTCATTTTTTAACGAGCTTGACACAGGATCAGGAACTATGCTCGACCAGACCCAGTTTCATTTTTTAAGGAGCTTGACATAGGAAAGCGAACTATGCTCCGACCAGACCCCGTTTCATTTTTTAAGGAGCTTGACGTAGGAAAGCGAACTATGCTCCGACCAGACCCAGTTTCATTTTTTAAGGAGCTTGACGTAGGAAAGCAAACTATGCTCTGACCAGATCCTTGTCCAAGTAACCAAGGAGAGAGAGGCTTGTTCCCCATTCCCAACAAGCTTTTCAAGGCATGTGTTGCTGATCACCCAGCCAAAGGAGGATTTGACATCAAAACTTGGTTGTATCCTTCTTTGTTTATCAATAATAATAGACGACTATCATTATGGTTCCACTCTTATTGTCTTTATAATGATGTTTAAGTTATATCCTTTCTGACTAATATATAGTTTCTTTTCTTGGATTTTATGCTTGTATTTGTGTTGTTATTTGCATGTGCAGGTGTCCGTTCATGAGGATCGTGGGGATTGTGACCAGCTGGAGCGAAAGAACGGGAGCGATGACTCTTCTACAAATACTAGCGTTGGATTCGAGGTAGGCCCTCATCATCGGTCTTTAATTTGCAATTAGGAACCTGAGAGTTAGCGTTGTTTGATTGTTGCTAGACCCCATTTAGGCTAGTGTGATCGCCTCTGTCCGCAAAGGGGATTTACCTACACAACAATTTGGCGACTCCACTGGGGATGAACAATACCTCTTGTAGCATGAGCTTAGCAATTTTCAGACTTTGGGACTTAGAATTTGGAGCTTGAAGAGTAGAATTACTAACTAGCTTGTCAAAGGCAAAAGGACAAGCTTATATAGAGAGAGGAGAAGGAGATAGGATCATCCACAAGATTCATGGGATTGTCCTTATCATTAGGAAGCTTCCATGAGAGGTGGAGAACTACTTCCCTTCTATGGAGATTCGAAGTCCAACTGAACTAACTCAAGCTGGAATCAGTTCATGAATAGGTTAGGAAGAACCTTCGCAAGTTGGTTTGTTAAAAACTTTACCCAACTGGGTTGGTGCTAGTGTGACTCTGAGACAGAGTGCCAACTGGTGGCCCTCTTTGGAGGATTTCCCCCATTGGCGCAAGTGATACACTGAGGAACAACGCCAATGGAAAAAGGGCTATTTTTATGGGTATTTTGCAGAAGGTGTCTTCAGGGCATATGAAGTACATACTCAAGGGGATGCAATGCAAGTGTTTTCAGGTTATGTCACTTCTCACAGGTCCTGGAACAAGTCCTCCAATGTGCAGAAGAAGAGGTAACAGGGATGGTGACAAATTATTGTGTAACAGAGGCCATGGCTAGGGCGAAAGCCACAAAATAGGTTGTCTCAGACTTTTTGTTTGAAGAGATTTTTTTCTTGATATGGCACACCGAGAGAGATAGTTTCAAATGGGGGAACACAATTTACATCACATATGATAGGAAGGCTTATGAACAAGTATGGGATCAAGCACAGAATAACATCTCCATACCACCCTTAGGCGACGGTCAAGTGGAATCACAAACAAGGTATTAGAAAACATTCTCACAAAGACTATGGCAAAGCATTGCTGGGATTGGGCTAAAAATTTCCTAAAGCTCTTTGGGTATACAGAACATCATGGTGGGATACAACAGGGTTTTCACCATTTGAGCTTGTCTACGATAAATCTCCATTGTTTCCAATAGAATTTGATATCAATATGCTTAGAACAACTCTCGAAGTAGGATTGAACCTTTCAGAAGCTCAGAAACACTGTCTGGAACAATTAAATAAACTAGATGCAATTTCTTTAATGGCTATCCAGAGAACCACTATGATTCAGTAGCTGAGAACAAAATGGCATGATAAATTTATTAAGAATAAGATATTTCATAAAGGGGATTGGGAATTACTATATGATTCTCATTTTAAGGACTTTAAGCGAAAGATTTTCTCTCGTTGGATGGGGTCTTACGAGATTGATGAGGTATTTTATAATGGAACTGTTAGACTTGTCATGATTGATGATACACATGCTTCTTTTATTGTAAATGGACATCGTCTAAGACTGTATCATCTTCCAGCCTATAAAGATGCCTTCATCAATCATCTCTCTGATAAATTTGGTTTGAAGGTTGTTAGTGCAGAGAATTCCTCTGTTGCATCCTCTGATTAAAAGAAACATATACCAATATATATATAATATATATATATATATATATATATATATATATATATATATATATATATATATATATATATATATTGTTACCACTGAATTGTTTTTTTGTGGGTACTACCACTAGTGTTTATATCCTATGGAGGCAAGAAAAATTTTCTAAGTTCCTAGTTTTGTTACTCCTACGATGTTGTTGTTGGGTATACGACCAAAGTCCCACATTGACTAGAAGTGGGGAGGATCATGGGTATATAAGGATGGACACATATCTCCATTGGTATGAGGCCTTTTGGGTAAAGTCCAGAAACAAATCCATGAGGGCTTAGGCCCAAAGTGGACAATATCATACCATTGTGGAGATATGTGGCGTCCAGAGTTCTTACAAGTGGTATCAGAGCCAAGTTCCGAAGTTAGGCAAGTGGATGAATCCTCGGAATGTCGAACGAAGGTGGTGGGCCCTGGTAATATCACGATGGGATCCGTGGATGAGCTCTCGGTTAGATAGGCGGTGTGCTCCGGATTCTTCATGGACGTGTCCTAGTCCCAACACAGTGAACAGGAGTTGACCTGGGATAGAGCAAGCTCTCGAGGCAAGTGGTGCTCCATGTAAGGCGTGTGCTTCCAACGCATTGGAGCAGAGAATCCTGGTTGGTAGAGAGTGGACGGATGGATAATCGCTTGAGGGGAGGCTCGATGGTCCTTTGTTCGAGGGGAGGATTGTTGGGTATACGACCAAAGTCCCACATTGACTAGAAGTGGGGAGGATCATGGGTATAGAAGGATGGACAAATATATCCATTGGTATGAGGCCTTTTGGGTAAAGCCCAAAAACAAATCCATGAGGGCTTAGGCCCAAAGTGGACAATATCATACCATTGTGGAGATATGTGGCGTCCAGAGTTCTTACAGTTGTTACTCCTCCGGTGTTGCTACTTCATGGTGAAATTTTTTCTAAGTACCTAGTGATGTTACTCCTTCGGTGTTGTTACTCCTCTAATGTTGTTACTCCACTGCCACTGCTACTCTGTCGTGAAAATTTTTCTAAGTACCTAGTGATGTTACTCCTTCAGTGTTGTTACTCCTCCAATGTTGTTACTCCTCCTGTGCTGCTACTCCGTGGTGAAAATTTTTCTAAGTACCCGGTGCTCTTATTCCTCTGGTGTTGTTACTCCCCCGATGTTGTTTCTCCTTCGGTGTTGCTACTCTTTGGTGCAAAAAATTTCTAAGTACTTGATGTTTTTATTCCCAGGATGTCATTACACCATCAATGTGGTTACTCCTCTGTGCTGTCACTCCGCCAAATAAGTCCTAGGTATGTCCCCTAGTAGACTTTGCGGCTTTGATTAGTAATTATTTTGACATGACTTGAGGTGACCGCGAATGGTCATTTTTTAGTTTTGGGGAGGTACAACTATATTTAAAAATGACGATGTAATCAATATCAACAATGATTCACCAACGTCATCATAAAAAGCTTGTGCCAATATGCCCACTCCATAATTCTTACCTTACTTTGCACATTTATCAATAGATACTAGATTTAATGAACCAGTCCTTTTGGAGTTTGCAGAGTAATTACCATAATGGCTCACCATTATTTCCATAACCTACTGTGGATTTTTCCCATCTTTCTAAAAATCTCTATTCATACACCCCACTATCACCATTTCTTATGCCTTTCTGCAAATATTTACCTGCTGATACTCGCTCCTGATGGTTTCTCTGCTACTCGGAAGTGCTGCTACTAAGCTATAATAGAATGGGTGGAGAGGCTATGGGACATGAACCAGAGAGCACAATTCTGGTCCACAGGAACATAGATGTATGGCAGGTCTTTGTAAATGCAGTCTGGTATAGATATTTTGAGAGATTGCAGGGGTTTGATGAGACTGTTACAGTTGAATTTGCATTGAATTTAGAAGAATATAATTCTAGAGTTTGGGGTCTTAATATATCTGTCACAGAGGAAGCCATATCAGTCGTTAGTGGACTGCCACAGGAAGGGCAGAAGTGATTTTCACGAAAGGCTCCCTTTCTAGAGTTCTCGAAAGTATTTTTACAAGCCGAAGAAACATAAATTGAAAAAGGAAGAGGGTATGATTGTAGGTCATTACCTTATCCCTGGGGCGAAGTTGCATACTTCGTGTTAAGATACATTACCTATGAAGGATGCTTTATAGTATTGTTCAAGTATCATTTTAAACTGTTAGCGTCTCTTCGGTTCCGGCATGCACAAATTCATTCACTGAATATTCCTTTCTTCCTCTGGAAAAGTCTTCAACTTATAGTGTAAGCTGCCCATCACTCTTGGCAAGTATTAACAGTCCTCACAAATCATGGGTTGGTCCAACTACTGGTAGTTCAAGCGCTGGCTCGATCTCTTATATCTTGGCCATAGTTCATTGAATTGTCAGAAGAAGAACTAGAGGGAATTATACGTACAAAGGCAGAGGATGGTGAAGGCTTAGCTGAAATGGAAGACTCCATAGCCGATGCTGCTCCACAAGAACCAACATCGCCTGTTGAATATATCGAAATGGAAGACACCACAGTTGATGCTACTCCATAAGAACCAACATCGCATGTTGGATCAGTTGAGATGGAATATGCCACAACCGATGCTACCCCACAAGAACCAACATCTGTTGGGTCCCTATAATACTAGTGATTACCCCATTACTATTGTAGTTGTACCCCTTATTAATATTGTTGTGCCCCTATTGTCCCCATATTGTTATTACTGTGCCCCATAGAATCCCTCTATTGTTATTTTTGTGGCTTTATATTATTATTGTTAGGTTGGCTGGGTTATATTGGACTCCTTAGACTCCTATATATAGAAAGGAGGTTTTGTCATTTGAATCATCCAAGAATTGTTCATTTGTGTAATGTAAAGGAGGTTGCCCCCTCGAAGAGGCTAAATTCTAAGGCGTTCAATTATCTTTTCTGTCTTTTTATGAGCTGGTTTCATAAGCACTAAATATCACCCCTAATGTTATCTTCCTATCAGATGGACTCCCTGCCCAATTTGCATCGGTGAAGCCTTGAAACTTCACTCCCTCTATCCATCTATACCATAATCCATATTGAGAAGTTCCCCTGAGGTATTTAAACACATTCTTTTCCACCTTCCAATATAGCTTGGTAGGCCTAACCATCGCTTGACTAAGTTGGTTAATTTCATAGAACATATATGGTCGTGTGTTCACCAAGTACATGAGTAAACCCACAAGCTTCCTATAAAAAATAGCTTCCACTAGTTCCCTTGAAGTAGCGTCCTCCTTCCTCTAGTTACTTGCTAAAGGAGTCTCCATGGATTTGTTGCTCTCCATGTGGAATCTCCTAATTATCTCATTGGCATACTTTCCTGAGACACAAACAAGTCCATGTCTCCTTGCCATTCCTCCATGCTAAGAAAGTAATGCATGAGCCCCATGTACTTCATCTCAAACTCTCTTGCAAGGTCCTCCTTGCAAGACTTGATCAACTAATCATCACCTGTCAGTATGAGATCATCAAAAAAATGTACAATTATCAACAATTTACCTTCCACCACTATGTGTTACAGGTTCACATCCACTTCACTCTTCATGAATCCTAGTATGGTGAAGTATCTATATATCATGGTGTACCAAGCACGGGGTGCTTGCTTCAGCCCATATAATGTTCTCTTGAGTTGACACACATGCAACTCATGGTCAAAGGTTTCAAAACCTTCACGCTACTCTATTTACACCTATTCCTCAATCATGGCACTAAGGAAGGTTGTCTTCACATCCATTTAATGTATCTTCCAACCCATCGACATTGATAGTGCCAATATAGATCTGACTGATGAGTACCTCACAACAGGAGCAAAGGTCTCATCATAGTCAATCCCCTCTACCTGTAAAAAGCCACAAGCCATAAATCTAGCCTTATGCTTCTCCACACTACCATCAACAACTTTGTTACATTGTAAAGCCAACAAGAGCTCACCACTGACTTGTCTTCCAGTCGCAGGACCACATCCCAAACATTGTTACAAACTATGGACTCATACTCCTCCACCATGGCATCAACCCAAACCTACTATTGCATTGCTTCCTTAAAGGAATATGGATCAGTCACAACACATTCTACCATAACATCCATGTATCTAGTGTACCTCTTATGTGACCTCCACTGCCTATGCTAAGTGGGAGCTCCCACATTCTTCCGTGCATCATCCAACAATCTGTCAGCCTCTCGGTGCACTTTCTTCCCTCTCTTGAAGACTTTGCCTAAGTGGATGTTTGCACTCCTTGATCCTCTACATGTGGTTGCTCCACATCAATCTGAGGCTCCTCAACATTAGGAGCGAAAATCTCCTCAGCTTCACGTAGCTCAAGCTCCCTCTCAAGGGAAACTTGCATGGCCTTCTCCTCATCAAAGCTGACATTCATACGAACCACTGTCATCTTGTTGGTTGATAAGTACACCTGATAATTGTGAGGTGTAACAGTGCACCCCATAAGTATCCCTGACTCTGTTGTCATCTCAAGCTTCTTCCATGCATATTGGGTCACATGGAAATATATTGATGACCCAAAAATCCTGAAGTAACCAACATCTGTCCTCTTACCAGAATAAGCCTCCTCTAGTGTCTTCATCTCAAGTATCTGATGTGGGCTACGATTTTGAACATAAATTGTTTTGTTGCATGTATTAGTCCACAAGTGTAGTGGTAGGCCCTAATCATGTAACATCACCCTTGCTTCCCCTACTATGCTTATGTTCTTCCTCTTGGCCACCCCATTTTGTTGAGGGTTATGGGGTGTTGTCAACTCCCGTTTAATTCCTTCCACTGCACATAAGTTCTTAAAATCGTTTGAGACATACTCACCACCATTATTACTCTGTAGAGCTTTAACCTTCTTGCCCAAATATTTCTCCACCAATTCTTTAAACTCACAAAACTTTTTGAAAGTTTGATCCTTTTTATACATGAAAAATATCCAACATTTACGAATATAGTCATCAACAAATATAATATAATACCTATGTTTGTCCATGGATCCTATCAGGAATGGTCCACACACATCTGAATGGACTTACTCTAGAATAGCCTCTTCTCAACTGTCCTTGTCATGAAAGGAGGAATTGGTGTATTTTCCCAAAGAACATCCCTTGCATGTATCAACTTGTTCAAGTGTACCTTTGGGAACACCGGTAGAGATCTGTTGCAATAACCTCAAAGTCCCATTCCTCTACCTCCATCTTATAGAGATTCTTCACCTAAATCCATATCTTCTTTACTTGACCCTTTTCTATGTGTCGAAGGAACACCTTTCCTTTCAAGAAGATCACATCATAGCCTCTATCCTTAAGCATGGAAACTGATACCAAGTTCTTCTTTAGCCCGGGCACATACATAACATTTTTCAAGGTGAGTGGAGCCCCATGTTTCCTCTGAAAAGTAATCGTGCCCAATCCAGTAACGCTCTGCTTCCCTTCATCGCCCATCTCGATATGCATATGGAGATATTTCTCCTCCAAGTCACTGAATAATCTTTGTCGCCAATCATGTGGAATGAAGCTCCATTGTCTAAGTACCATACACTTCCCATCATTGATGACACCATGCATTCAATGAGGGAAAATTCCCATTTGAATTGAGAGGCCAAAGCCTCACCCACTGTTCCTCCTGAGGACTCCTTCTTGCACTTCTTGAGTGGAGAATTTGTAGCAAAATGGCCCAGCTCATGACAATGAAAGCACTTAAATTTCATCATGTCTTTCTTCTTACCTCCAGGATAAGAATCTGATTCAGAATGGGAAGCTTTCCCTTTACATTTCTTTGCATTAATCGCTAAGGCACAATTATCTTCATCATCGGTCTTTGATGAAGAGCCATCCCTGGTATTCCTCCTGATCTCCTTCATCAAATCTGACCGCAGTCGTTCCCAATCTGGTAGCTTCCCCCAACCATTGACAAAGTCCTGATAACCATGCCAACTCTTTGGGAGTGCTAGAAGAGCAAGACTCACCATATCTTCCTTGGAAACTATGATTCCAACACTTCCAAGTTCATCACGACAATGAGTAAACTTGTTCAAGTATTTTGGAATCATCTCGCCTTTCTCCATTTTGAGTTTTCAAATTTTGTCCTTCAGTGCCAATTTCCTTTGGTAATTTTTGTTCTGAGACAAGTCTGTCAATATTTTCAACATAGAATATAGATTTTTCTTTGGATGGAGACTCAAGACAATGTGGTCTTAAAAACCCTCAGGATTATCTACCTCGCCTTCACCACACACTTCTTCCATTTGGCCAAATTTTTTGCATCTAATGTTGTTGGCTTAAGAATTTCTTGATCAACAAATACCTTCAAGCCATTATCCTCTAGCACAAATTCCATTCTATCCCTCTAGGATATAGAATTTAAGCTCGCTTCCAAGGCTTACTTTAGCCGCAAACTATAGACCCATATGTCGATCCTGAATTATGTATTGCAAACTCGAATTTCACGTTTAACCCAAAACTCAAAACTTTGAAATCTCATCTAGTATACTATTCAGAAAATCATGTAAATTCACAAGCTCATGCAATGTACTAAAGCATAGGACAAGAATCTACTTCTACTTTCGTTAAGCGCAAGCCAATCAATTGATGAAAACAATATGAACAAGAAGAAGATAAATAAATGGCACATAACACAAGACGTATCTAGGGAAGGACACTAATCAAAACCCTACTATCTGTATTGCATATATCAGAAATATGAGTAAAGATACAAATAGTTTTCTCAGTAGAACAATTCTACACAATTGTGCTCAACTCTCTCAACTCACAAGCTAGCTCAAGCTAAATCTTCAGCCTATTCAATAACTCTCCAAGCCTCTAATCTCTTACGTGATGCCTAGGATGTATAGCTCGTATTTAAAGGGAACTCATGCTTCCAAAACTGCATCAAAACATAGGATCAAATTGTGATGCATGAATAATATTTACACTCTAATAAATAATACCACTAATAGTACACTGTTCTTTCACTCTAGTCTCAACTAGGTCTTTCTTTGAACTGACATGCATGTGTTTCTCATGAGGGAATCTTCAATTAAATGGAGTAGCACCAGTGGATGCATTAGTGCACCAACTGACTATTGTCCTCTATTAGTTCCAAAAACAATTTAGAACTAATTTAACTTAACTTAACTCAGTAAAATGAGTGACATAATTTCCAACTCAATTTAAACTCATACTAGACCCATAAAACATAGGGAGAACATATACATGACTATAGAAAGACTTCCAACTCGAAATTCGTAATATAATTAAGTTGATTAAACTGGATTAACTATTTACAAGTTGATATGAGAATAGAATTTTATTTTAATTCTCAGTTTAATTCAAGGAAAAATTAAATTGGAATTTCTTGTTTCCATTTCTCAACAATTGTAACATAGTTCAGAGGCATTTAGCCACCACATCTCTTCTCAGACATAAGCTACCATCGTTCGAGATGGTTTTTTTCTTATTTTTGTATGTAAGTATATTTAAGTACTTTGAAAGTAATGAAATGAAGTTTTATTTTTGTTGTGTCTTTGTGTATATGGATATTTCTGTATTTTGTTGCATTCCTGCATAAGCCTGTATCAGTGGTATCAGAGCAGTCTTCTATTTCTCTATTTTTCTTTGAATTTCCCCAACAAGGTCAAGGTATAAGGAGATAGGGCTCAATCTGGTTGAACCTTTTGCAATTCCAACCTCACAAAACCTAACAACCTCCCATGGCATAATAAAAGAAATATGAGAGGGCAGGAGATCCTTTCAAAATACTCCTCGAGGAAGTCCTCGAGTGACAAAGGAATGCGATGTTGGATAACCTTGCCCATATCCTTCAATGGCTACCCACAAACGATGCACCTTCATCCTGCAACCACTATGGAGGTGCCACTCATTTTAAGGTACAATTTAACTTTGATATTCCCATATTTGAGGGCCAGATAGATGACAATGTTGTAGATAAATGGTTAAATCTATTGGAAGGGTATTTTTCAGTTCATGACTATTCCAATGAGAAAAAAATTACTTTTACACTTATTAAAGATGCCCCACACATTAAGGACTGCTGGGAAACCTATTGTGAACAAAAGGACAAGAGAGAATACTCATTGTTTTCAACTAGACCCACTTGGAATTATTTTCAAAACACCATCAAGGAACAATATTACCCTATCAGGAACTATGAAGATAAATACATAAAGTGGACCATGCTATGGTAGGGAAGGGAAAAATATGTGCAAGAGTTTACAAATGTTTTCCATACCCTTCGAACGAAGTTGGGTATCAAGGATTCTGAGTGGAATTTGGTACTCAAGTACCGTGACATTTTCACCTCACCTATAAAGATGGAGTTCCTAGACATCTCCTCACTCGGAATGGTATACTGATACATTTTCAAGATTGAGTAGAACTTTAAACATAAGAAGCAAGACTTTGGATCTTCAAATCCGAAGCAAGGAAAAAACACCCCCAAAATACAAAGAAAAGGACAAATCTAGGGAAAGGCAACCCGGGAAAACTCGTTGAAGCTACAAGAAAAGAAAAACACCATGAAGACAAAGAAGGACATCAGAATTTTATTTGAATTCCGTAAGACCTCCACTCATGACATGAGCAAGTGCTGAGCCAAGCAATAACTGGTGGCCAAGCTGAAGGCTTCTGAATCATATGCATGTTATGACTCTGAGTTAGAACTCGACAAGGGGAATGAAAAAAGGAAGAAGATCATTGATGCGGAGCCTAGTGCCACCATGGACACCACTAAGATCTAGAAGAATGAGCCTGAAGATCCAGAGGAGGGGGAACACCTCTTCCACTAACAAATGTGCATGAAGGGTTCTCCATTGTAGTTCATTGTCAATGTTGGAGCCAAAAGATCCTCATTTCAGTAGAGGTTGTGAAGCAGTTTGGCCTATTGAGTACATCATATCTGCGACCATACACCAGCAGTTGGCTTCACCAAGGATGAGATCTTCGCTTCAACTAGTAGTCTCGCCTTCCCTACAACATCAAGCCATTCACGAATGAGGTATTCTGTGATGTTGCTCCTCTTGAAGTTTGTGATGTATTATTAGGATAACCATACTTGGAAGTGACATGTTGTATATGACTATGGACCTCACTTCATGATTATTACTTTAGGTGATAATTTGTACTGGATACCACAAGTGGCCCCACATATTGATGTCTCTTTGATCACTAAAAACCAATGCAGTAAGATCATTTCCCAGACTAGGAATTTTTTTTCCTTATGATTCACGCTCGGGGCAAGAAGAAGGTGGTGGCCACGGCTTTGAGATAGGACTCCTCCACACAAAAGCAGCATATGGACAAGGTCATGGAGGAGTACATTCACATGTTTACCTCACCTACAATGGTACCTTTGCATTGTTAGGTCAAGCACTCCATCGATTTGACCCTCGGCACACTGCTACCCAATGGAATTATCTATCAACACTCTGTTATGGAGAATGATTAGGCCAAGAGGAAGATTCATGAGCAGTTACAGAAAGGGAACATCAAGCCAAGCTCATCCCCTTGTCGAAACCTGATTTTATTGGTACAAAATAAGGATGAGACCTGGAGACTGTGTATTGACTATCAGGCACTGAACAAGATCACTGTCTAGAATAGGTACCCAACCCTACAGATTGATGATCTTATGGATAATCTCAACGGGGCCAAATATTTTAGCAATATTGATTTAAAGTCCAATTATCACCAAATGCCTATCAAACCCTTTGATGTATGGAAGACTTCCTTCAAATATAAGGAGGGCCTTTTCGAATGGTTGGTCATGCCTTTTGGGTTGATGAATGCCCCCACAACCTTCATGAGATTGATGGATGAAATCTTGCGACCCTTCACCAATGAATTCTTGGTGGTGAAATTATATGACATCTTGATTTTCAGCCAGAGCTGGGAAGAGTGCCTCCACCATCTTCAACGGGTCCTTCAAACCATGTGACAACACAACCTATGTGCCAATTTGGAGAAATGCATGCTTGGCATGACCTGGGTTCAATATCAGGGGTACATCATGGATGATAAGGGTGTGCATGTGGAACCATCCAAGATACACGTCATTCGGGATTGGCTAGCCCCAACGACTCTAACAGAGCTCCGCAACTTTCTCGGTCTTGATAATTTGTATCATAGGTTCATGTTGGAATTCTCTCATATCACTTGGCCTTTAAGTCAAGTCATGAAAGAGGAGAGAAAGAAAATTTATTTTGGTATGAATCCAAACTGAAGGAATTTTTGAAGTTGAAGCATTGCCTCTCCTCTATGCCGGTGCTCACATTACCAAACCTACAACAACAACTTGAGATCGAGACAGATGCCTCTGACTATGTTATTGGTGTGGTTCTTACTCAGCAGTGGCATATCACAGTGAGACACTTTTAGACACAGCCCAAAAGTATCCCACATTTTACAAAGAGATATATTCCATTATGTAGGCCTGCTAACAATGGAAGCATTACATTAATGGGAAGGAAAGGATCATCCATCCATGCCACCAATCCCTGCAGTTCATACTGACACAAGGGAAGTTGCAAAATGATTGCCATCGTAAATGGTACACATAAATGCAAAAATTCCATTTGAACATTAAGTACAAGAAGGTAAGCACCAACAATGTTACAGACCACCTCAGCTAACCACCGGTCAGGGCGGTGACCACTGTGCTCGACTCTTGTAGGCACAAGACTACGAGGTGGCTGCATCTTTACAAGAATGATCTAGAATTTGAAAACACATACCAGACACTCCTGGAAGGTAAGGAAAATCAAAATTTTCACCTCCAAGATACACTGTTATGCAACTTGGGACACATATGTGTTCCTTCAAGCAAGTGTGCCAAGATGAATTGGGAGGCGCACTATAGTCAGGTTACTAGACATTTTAGGGTAGAGAAAATAGTGGCATTACTGCGAAGGTATTTTTATTGGTTGAAGCTTCGATGGGATGTTGGGAAGTACATTAGATACTACATTATCTGTGCCATTGCGAAACTGACCATCAAGAAGCAAGGCATATATATTCCTTTTCCTATTCCATGTTGACCTTGGGAATCCATCTCAATGGATTACATGTTGAACCTTCCTTCTACTAAGCATAGAAATGGCTGTGTTTTCATGGTTGTCGACAGATTCTCTAAGATGGCCATTCGGACAACTTGCAAGAAGAGTATCAAAATATAAGCCATTGCTAAGTTCTTATTTAAACAATTGTGGGTACATTTTTGGATCCCACAATCCTTTATCTCAGAGCGGGACATCAATTTCCTAAGTACATTTTGGTTAAGTCTCTAGTCGATGTTGGATACCAAGCTCACTAAGTCCATGAATTTCTACCCCCAAACTAATGGCTAAAAAAAGGTCTTCAACAGGATTATTGTACACATCCTACCTATGTACAACTCAAAGCATCCACTCACATGGGATCAAAACCTCCCTTATGTCCAACATATATAAATAGATATCTTCATAGCTCAATTAGCCACAACCTGCTTAAGGTGTGGTTGGAATTCCAGCCAATATTTCCCATTGATGTGGCCATACCTTTCTCAGCTACTCATGTAGATTTGGCTCATGTCCAGTTTGAAGCTGACAGTGCTAACAATTTCATTCAGTGCATTCAACACATTCGCCAGTAGTTCCATGACACATTGGACAGAGCCAATGCTAAATACAAGTAGTTTCATGATCAAAATCAGGTGCCACACAAGTTCCAAGTGAGTGACAAAGTTTGGTTACACTTGTAAAAGCAGTGCCTCACTGGACCCCACCACAAACTTTGCCCACTTCGATATGGGCCTTACGCCATCACTAAGGTTGTAGGGGACAATGCTTTTGAGATCATCATCCCACCATTCCTTGGTCTGCACCTAGTGTTCAAAGTGGATAGTCTTCGACCATACTTTCCACCATTACTGGACACACCAAACATTGTAGAACAACTCACACCAACAGGGTTAAACCAAAACTGCATTAAAGAAGCCACAACTAATCAGGTTATGGAAACACATATCAACAACACATGCCAATAGAAGATCCAACTATATAGGGTTTTCAAAGATGGCCAACACTGAACCAAGGCAAATGGCTCACCAGGGACCAAGTTCGGAAAAAGTTTCCCCATCTCATGGAGGCACTCAATGTAATGGGGACCATTTCTTCCTAATGGGGGAGGACTGATCAAGGTGGAATTTAGTAGACACTCGCCTATTCCAGTTGGACCCCCCAACACTGTCTCTTTTAGTTTTTCGGTTTCATTAATTGTAGCATAGTTTACTATTTTTGGCAGTTTTTCGGGTCCTGAACTTCTAGAGCCATTTTCAGGACCTAAATGACATTTGTAAAGAAAACAACGAGATTAAAAAATTCCATAATTAGCTTGTTGATTTATTTTCGGCCTTTTCTTCGAGGTCTTTGAAATGAGGTATTATGATAGCAAAACGGAGACTATATGCCAAAGTAACGACCCTAGGAAGTTAATATACAAATCTACCCAAACGGGGGCCACAATGTTGGCGCTTCATCTACTAGGGTTACGTTTTTGGATGTTTAGGGTTTTTCGTTGTTTCTCAATAATAGATAGGATTTTGAGCCTCATTATAATACAGTTTAGAGGCATGTAGCCACCACATCTCTTCTCCAAGATAAGCTACCATCGCCCGAGCTAGTTTATTTGTATTTCTATATGTAAGCATATTTCAGTTCTTTGATATTAATTAAATGAAGTTTTATTTCTTTTGCATCTCTCTGGATATGGGTATTTCTATATTTTTCTCCATTCCTGCATAAGTTCAGAACAATGGTATCAAAGTTTGCTTCTCTTTCTATGTTTTTCTATGCATGTCCCCAATGAGGTCAGGGTATAAGGAGTTATGCTCGATCTGGTTCAACCTTTACAAGAGAGACCTCAGAAAACATGAAGACCTCCCACGGAAGAAGAAAATAAAGATGAAGGGGTAGGAAATTCTTTCAAAATACTGCTTGAGGAAGCCATCAAGCGATAGAGGAACATGATGATGGATAAATTTTTCTAGATCCTTCGATAGCTACCCATAGGCGACACACCTTTATCTAGAAGGAACTCTAGAGGCACCACTCCATTTAAAGTTCAAGTTAACTTCGATATTCCCATATTTGAGGGCCAGATAGATGGAGATGCAATAAATAAATGGTTAAATTTGTTGGAAATGTATTTTTCTATTCATGACCTTTCCAAACGTGAATAAATTACTTTTTCACTTGTTAAAGCCACCACACATCTCAAGGACTCGTGTAGGTTTTAACCCCGTATAGAAATTACCTGCATACGAATTCTAAAACACAAAAAATAAACAATGCGAGAGCAGAACACATAAAACACATATAGACAGAGATTTTCCCCTGGATCCCAAAACTGGGACTACCAGCTTGATTTTTCATTATGTTCCTTTCAATGTTATAATACATATTTATACATGCCAAAGCATCCAATACCATGGACCAACAACCATCTCATCCAATACCATGGACCAAAAACCATCACATCCAAAAAACATGTGCGAAAATCATGCACAAAACCATAGGTGGGTCCGCCCATCCTAACATAGGGTCCAAAACCAAAATTTTCCAGGGTGCTTCCCCAGACCCCATAAAATATGGTTATGGGTACGCCTCAAACCCCCTACGATTCCCCCCCCCCCCACCCCACTGCTACACAATCAGTGCAACGAAGGGGGGCTCCACCCCACCCAACCCCTCGGTTAACTACGTGGGCTAGTCGTGGAAAGAATATAACACAACCCAACATTCTCCCACTTGTTGTTTTCTTTCCACAGGGAGCCACAAGAGAACTTACTCATTTTTTCTAGCCCTGAAATTCCCATTCTCTCTCTACACCAAGAGAACTTCTCAAAGCTCATAAATTTTGTCAATGCATCTGCAGTACTCTTCAAAGTGTCCACCTTTACCAGAAACAACTTTTTGTCTTCTATCATATCCATCACAAAGTGATACTAACATCAATGTTCTTTGTCTTTGAATGATATACAGGGTTCTTTGCCAAGAAAATTTCACTTTGGTTGTCACAGTCTATCCTTATAGCTCCAGGTACTAACCCCATACTTGAACACAATCTCTGTAACCAAACTGCTTCGTTGCTTCCATGAGTGGCTTCCATGTATTCTTCCTCTTTAGTTGATAGTGCCAATACATATTTTTTCTTACTCATCCAACTGACTGCACCTCCAAATAGGTTAAACACATACCCACTTGTAGATATTCTCTGATCCAGATCTCTATCCCAATATGCATTAGCAGAGCAATGAATATCCAACATTCTGTCCAATCCTGATCTTCCTTGGTAGCACAAACCATAATCACTAGTGCCACACAAATACCTGAAAACCCACTTCACTGTTGTCCAGTGCTCCTTCCCTGGTTTCGACATAAACATGCTCAATACTCCCACTGCATGTGTAATGTCTGGTCTAGTATAGACCATTACATACATCACACTACCGACTGCACTTGCATATGGAACACGGGACATTTCCTCTTCCTCTTCTTGTATCTTGGGACACTGTTCAGCAGATAACCTCACACCTACAGGTATAGGAACCTTCACTGGTTTACCATCCTACATATTAAACCTCCGCAGTATTGTCAAAACATACTTCCTCTAGTTTAACTAGAGCTTTCTCTTTGCTTGATCTCTTTTAATTTCCATGCCCAAAATATAGTTTGCAGCACCAAGATCTTTCATGTCGAATTTGGAGGAAAATTGGGTCTTCAAATCATGGATAATTTCTTTGTCATTTCCAACCAACAAAATATCATCCACATATAACACCAAATAAATAACACGGTCGCCAATTAATTTAAAATACACAAAGTGATCTACTTTGCTTATGGTGAAGCCAAGTCCCCATATAAATGTATCAAATTCTGATATCACATCGTTTGTGACTGTTTTAACCCATACAGAGACTTCTTTAACTTGCATACCAGTTGTTTCTTACCCTTCACCATAAAGCCTTTAGGTTGCTTCATGTATATTTCCTCTTCTAGATCCTCATGAAGAAATGTTTTCTTCGCATCCATCTGTGCTACCTCAAAATCAAAAGCAGCAGCAACAAATAAAAGTAATCTAATAGTAGTTACCTTGGAAATAGGAGAAAAAATATCACCAAAATCAATTCCTGACACCTGGGAATAACCTTTTGCTACCAAACGAGCTTTGTATTTCTCCACCTTTCCTTATACATTTGTCTTGTTCTTGAACACCCATTTGCTGCTAATGGGTTTCCTTCCAGCCAGCAACTCCACCAGATCCCAAGCCTCATTTTTGTGCAAAGATTCCATTTCATCAACCATGGTCTCTTTCTAGAGTTTTCCATCCTCTGAATCTACTACTTCCTTCATAGTTCTGGGATCATCGTGAGTGATAGATAAAGAAACAACTGAACAGAAAGCAGATGGACTATACCTTTTTGGTTGCCTTCTTTCTCGAACTGATCTTCTCACACCCGGAGTTTGTGGTTCTTCATCTTTTGATTCCTCCTCTGTTGTAGAGTCCGATGCTTCCTCCTTCAGCTCCAACTCTATCTTCTCATGTTCCTTTGGTTGGAATTCATGTTTAATAACATCTTTTACCTCTCTGACCAGCACATCTCTACTGTACACAACCTTCGTGACTAGGTTCCAAAGCTTATAACCCTTTAAACCATCCTTATACCCAATAAAGATGCACTTTTCAGATTTACTATCCAACTTGGTTCGTTTCGCCTTTGGAACATGTACATATGCATCACATCCAAATACCCTCAGATGTGAAAGAGAGGGTTTCTTACCAATGCATACCTCTTGTGGAGTCTTATCCTCCAACGCTGATGAAGGTGACCTATTGACCAAGTAGCATGCAGTATCCAGCGCCTCTGCCCAGAATTTCTATCCTAAGCCAATACCACTGAGCATTCTTCTTTCCCTTTCCATCATTGTCTTATTCATTCTTTCTGCAACTCCATTTTGCTGAGGTGTATATGGAGTAGTCTTCTATTGTGCTATACAACACTTCTTACAAAATTCTTCAAATTCCTTGCTACAAAACTCTCCACCATTATCTATCTTCAACACCTTTATCTTCTTCTCTGTCAGATTTTCCACGAGAGCCTTAAATTCTTTAAACCTGTCAAAGGCTTACACAGACTTACCCAGTGATGGAACCTTCACAGGTCGAAACACATCACTGTGCACAAGTTCTAATATATGTTTCGTCCTCTTACTACCAGAGAGGAAACTCACCCAATTCTGCTTCCCATATACACAATTTTCACAGAAATCAAAATCCAGAGAGCTATTACTCATGCCCTCTACCATATATTTACCATGAAGTATTTGAAGGCCCTTCTCTCCAATATGTCCAAGCCTTTGATTCCACAACATGGTCCTCTCTCCAAAGACAACTAGATTTTCTACTCCACTTTCAGGAACCACAGAACTATTGCACCCATCAATAACATTGCTACCTTCCAGCTTGTACAGAGTTCCAATCTGAACTCCCCACATCAATACCAGTGCTACTTGAACCATATTGTAGTTTTCCTTCTCGAACACTGTTTTTACACCTGCATCATCTAGCTTGCTTACAGAAATCACATTTTTGGCCAATGCAGGAATATGCAGAACACCCAGAAGTGTTCTAACCCTTCAACCTTGCAATTTCAACTTTACTTTTCTGTGACCAACGATTCTAGCCTTCCTATCATCCCCGAAGAATACATCACCACCATCATATTTCTCATACTTGTAGAACTACTCACTATGGGGAGTGAAGTGAAAGGATGTACCTGAGTCAATCAACCATGCCTCATGATCTACATGTGTACTTGAAGAAGCCAAGTACACACCCCACCTTCATTTGAGGTCGTTTTTGACTCTGCAGAAGGAGCATCATCAGATCCATTTCCTTTATCAAGAGCTTTAGATTTACAATCCCTTTTGTAGTTCCCTTCCTTTCTGCATTTCCAGCACACCAACTTTATAGGTTTTCCTGGAGATTTATATCTTCCTCTAGATTTAAATCTCCCACTCGATGACTTATTTTTGTTTTTGTTATGGGACCGTCCTAGTACGTACAAAGCATCACCATTCTAAATCTCCATATTTTTCCATCTAATCTCCTACATCAGCAAGGATGAGACTATTTCATCAAATTGTAAGGCAGTTGCATTGCTACCTATTGTGATAACCAGACTATCCCACGAATCTGGTAGAGAACACAACAAACTGATGCACTTATCTTCATTTGAAATATTAATATCAGTAGATGCTAACTAGCTTACCACAGTATTAAATGCATTCAGATGCTCTGTCACCGAGTCTCCATCTTTCATCCTCAGGTTATACAACTTTTTCTGTAGGAATAGTTTATTCACCAGAGACTTAGATTGGTACAAAGTTCCTAACTTTTCCCACAAAGCCTTTATTGTAGCTTCCCCTGATACATTCAAAAATACGGAATCTTAGACACACAATCATATTGTTCTCTTTGCCTTCCAATCCAATTTCTTCCATTCTTCATCGGACACTCCCATTGGTTTAGTACTCGGATCTACCACGATCCACTGATCTTTATCCACCAACAAGTCCTCCATATTTAGTTTCCACAATTCAAAAATCTGACCATTAGATTCTCAATCTCTATCTTTCCACTTCTCGACATCTTCTTTCACCACCAAAATCAATCTTGCAGATCTCCCACTGAACGGGGTCTACCATAGGCCCGAGCGAAACCCCTCAGCAACAAAGGCATCCCCTTGAAGCCAAAACTGCTCTGATAACAAATGTAGGTTTTAACCCCATATATAAATTACCTACATACAAATTCTAAAGCATAGAAAATAAACAATGCGAGAGCATAACACATAAAACACATATACACAAAGATTTTCTCCTAGATCCCGAAACCAGGACTGCTAGATTGATTTTTCATTATGTTCCTTTCAATTTTATAATACATATTTATACATGCCAAAGCATCCAATGCCATGGACGAAAAACCATGGCATCCAATAACATGGACCGAAAACCGTCGCGTCCAAAAACATGTGCGAAAATCATGCACAAAACCATAGGTGGGTCTTCCCATCCTAACATAGGGTCCAAAACCAAAATTTTCTGAGGCACTACCCTAGACCCCATAAAGTGGGGTTACAGGTACGCCTCAAACCCCCTATGAACCCCCCCCCCCCCCCGCTACACAATTAGTGCAACAAAGGGAGGCTCTGCCCCCCCAACCCCATGGTTAACTACATGGGCTAGTCATGGAAAGAATATAACACAACCCAACAACTCATGGGAAACCTATCATGAACAAAATGACGAGATTGAATCATTGCGTTTTTCAACTGCACCCACTTGGAACTCTTCCTAAGATGCCATCAAGGAACAATATTACCCCATCGGGAGCTATGAAGAAAAATACATAAAGTGGACCACGCTACGGTAGGGAAGGGACCAAGATGTGTCGGAGTTTACAAATGTTTTCCATGCCCTTCTTACGAAGTTGGGTATCAAGGATTTTGAGAAGCATTTGATACTTAAGTACCATGACTATTTTCACAAGTACATCAAAGATGAGATGGAGTTCTTGGACATCTCCTTGATCAGCACAACATACCGATATGTTGTCAAGATTGAGAAGAAGTTTAAACAAAAGAATCAAGACTTTGGATCTCCGAATCTGAAGCACGGAAAAGATGCCACCAAACCATAGAGAAAAGGAAAATGTGAAGGCACAAAAATCTAGCAAAACCCACTAAAGTTGCAAGAAAAGAAGAACACCACAAAGAAAAAGAAGGACATGGGAAAATGGTGTGAGTTCCATAAGCGCTCCACTCACAACACAGTGAGTGTTGGGCCAAGCAGTCACTGGTGGCCAAGTCGAAGTCTTCTAAATCATACACATGTATCAACCTTGAGTCGAAACTTGACAAGGGGAATGAAAAAGGGAAAGAGATTGTTGATGGAGAACCCAGTGCCACCATGGTCACCACTAAAATCCATCAGAATGAGCCTAAATATCCAGAGGAGGGGGAATGCCTCTTCCACTCTGAAATGTGGGTGAAGGGTTTTCCGATGAAGTTCATTATGGTTAGCGGGAGCCAAAATAATCTCATTTCAATAGAATTCATGAAGCGACTGGGCCTGCCGACTATAGCACATCCACATCCGTACACCATCGGGTGGCTTCACCAAGGAAAAGATCTCAACGTCAGCTAACATCCCTACAACATCAAGTCCTTGATGGATGAGGTATTGTGTGATGTTTCTCCTCTTGAATTTTGTGATGTATTATTAGGAAAGCCATACTTGTGGAAGCAACATGCTATATATGAGTCTAGACCTCACTCTATGATTATTACTTTCACTGATAAGTTGTAAAGGATAGTAGAGGTAGCCCTGCCTACCATCATCTCTTTGATCATTGCAAACCAATGCAGTAAGAGCATTTCCTAAACTAGGAAATTTGTTTTCCTCTTGATTCACCCTCAAGTAAAGAAGAAGGTTGTGGCCACAAATTCCAGATAGGGCTCCTCCGCACAACAAAAACATATGGAAAAGGTCGTGGAGGAGTACAGGGACATTTTCACCTCACCTATAGGGGTACCTCTGCACTATCAGGTCAAGCACTCCATCGATCTGACCTTGGGCACACTTCTACCCAATGGACTGATTTATCGACACTCTATTGTAGAAAGGGCACATCAGGTCAAGCCCGTCCCCCTATGGGAGCCCGATTATATTGGTACAAAAGAAGAACGAGACCTAGAGACTCTGTGTTGACTATCAGGCATTGAACAAGAACACTATCCAAAATTGGTAACCAATCCCACGGATTGATGACCTTATGGATCATCTTAAGGCGACCAAATATTTTAGCAAGATTGACCTAAAGTCCAATTATCACTAGGTACCTATCAAACCATTCAATGTGTGGAAGAAGACCTTCAAATCTAATTAGGGTATTTTCGAATGGTTGGTCATTCCTTTCGAGTTAAAAAATGTCCCTGCAACCTTCATGAGATTGATGGACAACATCTTGTGACCCTTAACCAATGAATTCATGGTGGTTTATTTAGATGACATCATGCTTTTTAGCCAGAGTTGGGAAGATCACCTTCACCATATTCGACAGGTCCTTCAAACCCTGTCACAACACAAGATGTGTGCCAATTTGGATAAATGCACTTTTGGCATGACCCAAGTACAATATCTGGGGTACATCATTGATGAGCAGGGTGTGCATGTGGACCTAAACAAGATACACGTAATTCAGGATTTGCCAACCCCAACCACTCTAACAGAGTTCCACAACTTTCTCAGTCTTCCCAATTTCTATCATAAGTTCATGTTCGGGTTCTCTCATATCACTTTCCCTTTAAGTCAAGTCACCAAGGTCAGTGCAATTTTTTTTTTTTTTTTGGTCTGAATCCCAATAGAAGGTGTTTTTTGAGTTGAAAATCACTTCTCCTCTGCACCAACACTCACATTACCAGACCTGTAACAACCATTTGAGATCAAGATAGATGCCTCCCACTATGTTATTGGTCCACTTCTTACTCAGTAGTGGCATATCACAGTGAGACACTTTCAAACACAATTCGAAATTATCCCACCTATGAAAAAGAGATGTATTCCATTGTGCAGGTCTACTGACAATGGAAGCATTACATTTTGCAGAAGGAAACAATCATCTACACTGAGCACCGACACCTACAATTCATACAAACATAAGGGAAGTTGTAGAATGATGGCCATCAGAAATGGTCCACATACCTGCAACAATTCTATTTGAATTTTAAGTACAATAAGGGAAGCACACACAATGTTGCAGACTGCCTCAGCTAACCACCAGTCATGGCGCTGACCACTGTGCTTGACACTTGTGGCCATGAGACTCTAAGGTGGCTGCATCTTTACAAGACCAATCCAGAATTTGGTAGCACATACCAAAAACTATTGGAAGGTAAGAAATTTCCAAATCTTCACCTCGAGGATGCACTGTTATGCCACCTGAGACACATATGTGCTCCTCCAAGTGAGTGTGGAAAGATGATTTGGGAGGTGCACTACACTTGGGTCGCTAGACATTTTGGGGTAGAGAAAATAGTGGAAGTACTACAGAAGTATTTTTATTGGCCAAACCTTTGATGGGATCTTAGGAAATACATCAAGTCCTGCACTACCTACACCATTTCCAAACTGACGATGAAGAAGCTAGGCCTATATACACTGTTGCCTACTCCTAGTTCGATCTTGGGTATCCATATCAATGGATTACATGTCGGGCCTTCCTTCTACTAAGCATGGAAATGACTGCGTTTTTGTGGTTGTTGACAAATTCTCTAAGATGGCCATTCTAGTGACCTACAAGAAGAGTATCACAACAAAAGGCAGTGCTAAGATCTTCTTTGAACAAGTATGGGTAAATTTTAGGATCCTGCAATCCATTATCTTAGATCGCGATGAATGCATCCACGCACATGGGATGAAATCCTTCCCTATGCCCAGCATAGCTACAACAAAGCTCTATGTACCTCAACTCGACACAACCCCTTTCAGGTGGGGTTGGGATTCCGACCACTACATCTCATTGATGTGGCCATACCATTTGGAGCTACTCACATAGATTCGGATCATGTGTAGTTTGAAGGTGACAACACTAATAACTTCATTTAGCGAATTCAGAACATCCACTAACAAGTCCATGACATATTGGATAGAGCCAATGCTAAGTACAAGTAGCATCATAGTCAGCATCAGGTGCCACACAAGTTCTCGGTGGGTGACAAAGTTTTTTTACATCCATAGAAGGAGCGCCTCGTTGTGCCCCACCACAAACTTTGTCTGCTCTAATATGTCCCTTACACCATCATTAAGGTTGTAATGAATAATTCTTTCGAGCTCAACATCGCATCATTCCTTGGCCTGCACCTAATTTTCAATGTGGGCAACCTTTGACCATACTTTCCACCATTAGTGGACACATCAGACATTGCAAAAAAACTCACACCAATAGAGTTAAACCCATACTGCATGGAACATGACACAACTGATTGAATCATGAACAAATAGATCAAGAGCACTTGCCAATAGAAGATCCAATTGTCTCGGGTTTTCAAAGCTGGCCAACCACTGCACCAAGACAATTGGCTCACTAGGGACCAAGTTCAGCAGAAGTTTCCCAATCTCATGGATGCATGCAACACAATGAGGACCATTGCTTCCTAAGGGGGGAGGATTGATCCAAGTGGATTCAGTGGCCACCCACCTATTTAGCTTCGACCTCCAACACTGGCTCTTCCAGTTTTTTAGTTTTCTTAATTGGAGCATAGTTTACTACTTTTGGTAGTTTTTCAGGTTGTGAATTTCTAGAGCCATTTTGAGGCGCTTAAGAACGTTTTTAGGGAAAACAAAGAGACTAGAAAATCCCCAAACTGTCTTGCTGGTTTATTGTCTCCCTTTTCTTTGAGATGTTCTAAATGAAATATTATGATAGCCAAACAAATATCATATGCCAAAGTTACAACCCCAGGAAGTTGATTTACCAATTTACCCAAACGGGGCCCACAGTTTTGGTGCTTCATCTCCTAGGGTTAGGTTTTTGGATGTTTAGGGTTTTCCATTGTTTCTTAATAATAATAGGCCTTTGAGCCTCGTTGTAACACAATTTAGAGGCATGTAGCTGCCACATATTTTCTCAGAGATAAACTACCATCACCCTAACTAGTTTATTTTTATTTTTGTATGTAATTATATTTCAATTCTTTGATATTAATGAAATGAAGTTTTATTTCTGTTGCGTCTCTATGTATATGGGTATTTCTATATTTTGTTGTGTTCATTCATAATTCTAGATCAATGGTATTTGAGCATTCTACTATTTCTTTGTTTTTCTTTGCATGTCCCCAACGAGGTTAGGGTATAAGGAGTTAGGGCTCGATCTAGATGAACCTTTGCAAGATCAGCCTCACAAAAATAGACAACCTCCCATGGTGGAAGAAAAGAAAGATGAGGGGGCATGAGATCCTTTCAAAATGATTCTTGAGGAAGCCCTTAAGTGATAGGGGAACATGATGATGGATATCTTTGCCTAGATCCTTCGATGGCTATCCACATGTGATGCATCTTCATACCAAGGCCACTCTAGAGGCGCCACTCCTTTTAAGGTACAAGTCAGCTTTTATATTCCCATATTTGAGGGCTAGATAGATGCAAATGTCATAGATAAATGGCTAAATCTATTGGAAGGGTATTTTTGAGTTAATGACTTTTCCAATCGGGAAAAATTTACTTTTTCACTTCTCAAAACTGCCCCATACGTCAAGTATGGGTGCAAAACCTACTGTGAACAAAAGGACGAGAGGGAATCCTCATTGTTTTCAACTGTGCCCACTTGGAATTCTTTTTGAGATTCCATCAAGGAACTGTATTACCCTGTAAGGAGATATGAAGATAAATACATAGAGTGGACCACGCTACAACAGGGAAGGGACCAAGATGTACCGAAGTTTACAAATGTTTTCCATACCCTTCACACGAAGCTAGGTATCAAGGATTTTGAACGGAATTTGGTACTCACCTACCGTGACTATCTACACAAGTACATCCAGGATGAGATGGAGTTCCTAGAGATCTCGTCACTCGGCATGACGTATTGATATGCTATCAATATTGAGAAGAATTTTAAACAAAAGAAAAGAGAATTTGGATCTACAAATTTGAAGCAAGGAATAGGCACCCGTAAACCATAGAGCAAAGGACAAAGCCAAGGCAAGGCAACCCAGGATAACCTATTCAAGCCGCAAGAAAATAACAAGACCACGAAGACAAATAATGACACGAGAAATTGGTGTGATTTCCACAAGATCTCCAATCACAACGCTAGTGACTGTTGGGCTAAGCAGTCACTGGTGGCCAAGGTGAAGGCTTCAGAATCAGACACATTTTCCATGTTTGAGTTGAAACTTGACAAGGGAAGTGACAAAGGGAAGTAGATCATTGACATGGAGCCCATTGCTACTGTGGCCACCACTAAGATCCAGAAGAATTTCCCTGAAGATCAATAGGAATGGGAAAAGTTCCCTACCATCGTTAATTATAGATCCAATGTATAAAATAACATCACCTACAAATAATGTATTACAAAAAGAAAATGTTATAGTGACATTCTAATGAGTGTTGTTGTTGCTTGGATCTTCATAGCCTTTGTTATCTTTGATAACTTTTAGATAGTTTGGAGTTAATTTGTCAAAATAGCAATGTTGTTAAAATTTCTGAAAATGAAAATAAATGTACAAAAGGAAAAGTTGGCTGGAGGTAGACAGAAATAGGTTGTAGATGCGAGTCAAAGCATTGGAAAATCAAATAGAGATGATCAAATGTGAACGTCAAAAAATAAATCTTGGGCTCAGAGCTGAAATAACAAGCACCCCTTAAGTATAGTAAATTCCTCACTTTTTGCCTATACTATACTAAACTAATAGTTTCATCAATATACATGGTTAAATAAGCTATAAGGAGTGATAAGAATGAAGAAGAAATCATAAAAAATAAAAAACCTCAGAAAATTCAAATTTCATCGCAGCTCCCGATAGTTAAGCTGAAAATTTGCTACAAAAGTTTTGTAGCTTATCATTGAGGAAAATGCAAGGAAAATTTTTAGTTAAAGGAGTTATGATACTATGAATTTAGCTAAAATTTATAAGATTAAACTTCAGAACTTACAGAAAACTGAGAAAACTACCATAGGGATGTTTTTGTAAACTGCTACCAAAATTTGTTACGAAAATTCTGGAAATGATTGTTTTAGTAATCAACTTTGATCTCACTTTTTGACAAAATGGAAAGGTATTTTGGAAATCTGAAGGATTTTTTTGTTCAGCACAAGCTATAATACAAAAGCCTCTCTCAAGTTTTACATAGATATCAGGGTTTGGAAGATATGGACTTATCTTTGAGGCTTATTTTATGGATTTTTTCCTAGCGAGATTTGTTGCAGAAATTTTGAAATTTGACTTGGTGGAGGTCCAGGTTAGCGAAGTGAAACAAGTTAGGATCCACGTGGAAATATCTTAGCACTCCAACACATCAACACTCGAGCACATCAATAGTTTTTTTCATTTGATGAGGGTCACTAACAAAATTTGTTGAGCTCATAAATGATAGGAGACTCATATTTGTATTCAAATTCTATTAAAATAGAAATATCCCTATAAAGACTCCATGTTTTGTAATTCAATTAAAATTAGGTCTCTTAGCTATGCATCAAGTCTAGCCCAGGTGGAAGGGTATTGTAATGGAGACCTCACTCTATATATATGTAACTTTTTCACTTTGAAGGAGTGGATGGCTGATGTGATAGGACCACCTTTGTAAACCTTTTTCTTTAGTTAATATACATTTACAACACACTGTATTTTTCACCTGAGATTTTGTTTTGGCTCATATATTTTTCTCCATGTTTTGTATGTTGTTATCAATTTCATAGCAATTTGATTACCTAGAATTCATGTTACATGCTCCAGCTGCCTTCATTTGTTGTGTTTTATTGTAAAAGTTTTATTTCACGCCATTTTAAAGCCAAAATTGCCTCAGCTTCCATGAAAACAATGTTGTTTGCAATAGATTTTTATTAATTGAATCCATGCCCAATGGTGGTTTTCATCATGCTCTTCAACCTATAAAATCATACAAAAATCCAGAGTTAGCCATATGTAATTGAGTTTTATTTAGAATATTATATAGTTTTCCTTGAGATAGCCCTCTAAAACTTGAAGGGCTAACTTCTAGTTAGAAATTGGTTTGAAATAGTTATGCTTGGTTGGAGGTTGTCACAACCCAGCCTATCTAGCCTAGTGATAACATTTTGGTGTATCTATCGGGAGCCAAAAAACTCCATTTCCAAGACTTTATTCGAGCCACTTCATTCTAACTCCTGAGGGTAACAGGAACTAGAGTTTTCTAAAGGTTATGATATTACCCTAGTGACTCCAATCTCGAAAGGTCCAGAAGATCAAAGCTTCATGATGAATCCAATGCTTGAAGATCAGTAGCTTGAAGATGTTATAATATGAGTTTCACTGCAAGAAGAAATGCTAGGTATGCTCTTATGGGTTGATCACATATCTATAGTTTTCCAAATCATATGCCTCATGTTGATTGGTTAACCAATCTTCCCATGTTCAAAGATGAAAAGAAATATGATGCCATTTTGCATTTTGTTAGATTTCATATGCATGTATGTAGACTGAGGGTTGAGTTTCCTGAGGATTCTCTCATGGAGATTTTTATGGCTACCCTAGAAGACAAAGCTAGTGTATGGTATGAGGGGTTGCAATTAGGAAGCTTGTGTTCTCTTAAAGATTTCTATAGAATATTCTTTAGAAATTGTGGGAAGTCTCATCCTTCCTTACCACTATTTCAAGGCTGTTGTAATTTTTTTAAGGGTTTCATTCAATATCTTGAAAGTATTGATGATGATGTAGAATATATGGATGATGAGAAGATGTTAGAGGCGTGTTATGAATTTTCTTCTCAACCTATTTGTCATGATGATCAAGAAGTTTTCCTACTGTTAGATTCGGTCTTGTCAGTCCTCCGTCAGAGATCAAAACTCTTTCTGCATTTCATTTTTAGGTGTCTCTCTCCATCCACTCAGCTACATTTCGCTAGGGGCATGCCATAATCTGACAGGAGGGTCTTGTCATTCACTATCCCTTACCCCTCATGTTTGGCACTTGCTGGCTTAGGTCTTTTCATCAACGTTTATTAAAGTCCATGACAGTCAATGTTTGATCTTTTAATGGACAAGAGTCATTTCAGTCATTAGGTCTAAGGATTAGTCAATTTGGTCTTCAACAATGTCCAATAAAGCCATGCAAGCCAGAGGGAGGCCCTTACAAAGTTGTGATTTAAATATTTTGATCCTTATGTTGATAGTTTACGACTATTCTTCCAAAAGCTTGTTTTGAAGAAAAGTCAACAGTGTGTCATTTGTAATAATTTTCAAAAAATTTCTAGTTGATCTCTTCAGGCGCAGACATGGTTTCCTTGGCCAAATTCCATGTCAGCTCCCTCTGCAAAAAAGTGCCAAAACGTTCATCATTTTAGTTAAAAATCCAAAAAGGAAAAGGAAATATAGAGATGAATTAAATCATGGAAAAAGTGCCAAAACAAAATGTTACCAAAGTGGGTTTTGAAGAAACAAAAATCAAAACCATGACTCTAATGTCTTTATATAGAGTTTTCATAAGAATCAATGCCATTTTGCACGCCAAGGTTAGAGATAAGCATTTCAAAGTGATTCTAAGAGCTAGCGCATGTTTTGGGTGAAGTTGGAGGTGTTTTGACAGGCGCGACGCACTGAGGGAGCGCGACCACACAGTGTTAAACAACACGGGCGCGGTGCACACAAACGGCATGACGCACTGGGTATGTTGTGCAGCACATACACATAGAGGCCTGCTTTTTCTCTGAATTGCAACAAATTGCCTTCCAATCCCTTGAAATTGCCAGGCAAGGTCGACATCTCGGTTGCTCATCCATTTCCATGTTATAATGATGATGGTTTATGGCCATTTATGGTTGCAATAAAAACTCTTATACCCTACCACTTAAATTCATCAAAACCATTGTTGTTAGGGTTGCGAATTCGTCGTGTTGATGCCAAGGTTCCTCCTCCCTTTCATCTTTCCCTTCTTTCCATCGTTCCTTTCTCCCCTATTCCATTTTTCCCATTTTTCACTACCCTAAAATGTTACTAAAATCCTATTCCCTACCCCCTCCACTCATTTGTCAACTGTAAAACCCCAAAATCCTACCTTATACAAATTCCCAAAACCTCCTACATGTCCCTAAACAAAATTTCTCCCCATAATCCCTAATCGCTTCATATTATTCCCCTTCCTAACAGTCCCTTTTGCATTGTTCCCCTTGGTGGAAGAATTCAATTACATTGCATATTAACACAAAGTTTCATACACCATTAAAGGGCAGTCCAAGCATAGTCCATATACAGTAACATCTTTTCTTAAAGGAATTTGGTACAATAGTCATGGCATCTGAGCATTCATCGGATTATGAAATGGAAACCCAAAGTGACTCATCCTCATAAGAACAGGCTCCCCGGAGACCTCATAAAACTGGTAGACATGTTAGGGAAGAACCAACCACCCTTACAGAATTGCA
The DNA here is from genome assembly GCA_000404065.3 of Pinus taeda. Lineage (NCBI taxonomy): Eukaryota > Viridiplantae > Streptophyta > Pinopsida > Pinales > Pinaceae > Pinus > Pinus taeda. The sequence goes on along the minus strand of APFE030474043.1, from coordinate 77,915 downwards.
GGCCTACCCTCTTGTTATGTCATGTTTCCAGCATCTGTCATGCTTTGAGTTTTGTCAAAAGGTGGCTAGTGTTTGATTTCATCATGAGTTGGCTCGTCTTTTTGTGCTTCACTTACATGGAGATCACATTATCTTAGCTGGTGTCACCTTCACCACTTACACCTGAATCTGTCTCATTAGCAACTCACATACCGAACATTGGAGAACCATGGCACAAGAAATAGAAGATTGATTGGTAGCATTATGAGCCATACATCAAAGCCGGTTTCTTGAGGCAGCTCAAAAGAGTCTTTCCATTCTGATATCTGAAAGATGAATATGCTCCACTAATGAAGTTAATCTTCAAATATTTCAGCTGTGAGGGGAGGTTCTCTCATTTGTATGCTTATCACATGAGGTTTCTCATGCATTTTACCAGGGTACAGATGATGAACATCCCATATTTCATTTGCGGGAACATAGAGAGGATGAAAACCTTCATGCAAGACAAAACCCCTCAGTAGCAACTTAATAGTGTTTATCATTTTGCTCTTATTAATATTTTGGTGGTTCATCAGCTTGGATTACAGGGCATTACTTGGGATGATTTCATCTACCGTGACCTCTTCAGCACTTCACATGGATTATCAGAGGTTGAACATTAGATAGGTGGTCCTTCTCACCAGTATGAGTGCCATGAGACCGCTAGTGTGCCGGTATTCATCACATATCAGAGAGGCGTTATAATTTTGTTTGCAGCAGCAAAGCGAGTGTTATTTCCACCCGGGGTGGAAGGGACCTCGCTTCCGACATCAGCAACACAATTACAGATCAAGGGCAAGGAGCCAATGCATGACGAGGGGCCATCAGGTGAATGATAGGTCGACTTCGTTCTCATTCATGATGATGAGATAGATGTGGAGAGTGCCAAACTTAGAAGGATCATCCAGGAGCAACAAACAGAGATCCAAGCCTTGTCTCTTAATTTGGAGAGGGCTAAGTGGATTATTAGGTACATGGAGTAGAGGAATAAATAGCTTGAAGACCAGCAGGAGATCATGAAGCTGCAAAACATCTGTGAGAATCGTCGGTCTGCCCAACAGAGGAGGATTGAGCTCACTCCATTAGAGCAAGAGATTAATAATGACCGAGAGTCTTGGCTCGAGCGGATCAACATCAACCTTGAGAGACTACTAGAAAAAGTTGACAAGGACAAAACATTATTGAGGCATATGGTTTATCACTACAGGGCACGTAACATGAGTTCCAAGGCTCAGATATGGAATTTGAAGGCGAAATTGAGGAAGGAAACAAAAAGACAAAAGAGGAAAAAAGAGCAAGATCAGCTCTGAATCTTGGCTGAAGCCTTTTTGGCCCAGCATGGAACTTCTTAGAGAAACTCTAGTGCAATTTTCAAAAAATTTGGGGAATTTTTGGTCTTTGAAATATTTTTGTACAAAAATAGGGTTTTTTTCCCTGTGTGTCGCGCCACTAGCGTGCGCTTATGCTAGGGAGCTGTAAATGGAAAAAAAATTATATTTTTGGATTCGACATGAAAAATCATGACTGCTGGTGCATGGCCAAGAATTTTGGGAAAGTTTTGAGTCCTCAAGAGGTTAAAAACACTCAAAAAATGACCTCTCTGCCCCTATTTTGACACACATGAAGCAATCTTGGGAAATTGATGTTTTGGAGGGCCGAATGAGCACCAAATTTAGAAATTCCACTTGAGTTGGAAAGTAGATGGGTAGGGCTTTCTAACAAGCACACGTGGGCACAATTTGGACTTTAGAAAATACCTCAGACCCACCTCCAAAGTGGCAAGACGCATACAGTTTTGGGCGCAATGCATAGAGACCCAAAGGCCAAAATGACTTCCGCTGCACGAAATTTCGATTCGCGATTTTCTCCAAGGTGGCCCGTTCATTTACAATACATTTTTACTGGCAGCTAAGGAAAAGTTTAAAAATCATTTTCACTAAAGGTTGGCTTCTATCCAAGTGGCAAAAGGAAGGTGAGCAGTCACCCAAAAAATCTATGCTACAATTTTGTTATTTTTGTAACGCTGCACCTATCACTAATGGTTGGCTTTTCATTTCTAGTTTTTAATGATTTAAAAAACTCCCAAAATTTGGGTCGTTCCATTTCCTGATGGAAGAGTCTATTTATTGTATGAACAACCATTTGCAAAGGGTTGGTTGGAATTTCTGGGAGACTGTGGGAGAGAAATTCAGTTAATCTTTGTACATTTTGACATAGAATTAATGAAAGTTTGCGAATATATTTCATAGGATTCCTGTGGTGTGAGTTTAGCAAATGTATTTTCTTTCTGTCTCATATGTATTTTGTTATGTTTCATAGTTCATTCATATTCATTTCCAGTGAAAGTTTCTAAGTAAGAAAAGGTAGAATTCATGTTTATTGCTCTGCCTTTGGGAAAGTTTCACGTTCTGTGTTCTTCTTCTGTTGAAAAGGATTCATGTATTTAATGCCCTTTTCACCCTCCTAAACAATCTTTCCATTTCACATTATTTCAAATTTAATTGCTAGACTTTCCACCTGTCTTGCCTCACGAAGTAATCTATGCCTTTGTGTTAAATTCTCTGCTCAAACCATATTGTTTATTTATTCACTGAGCATGACACGGTGAGAGCCCTCTCCTATTCTGGTAGGGCTAGCTACCAAACTGAGCGTGGTTTGTGGTTACCCTGAACTTTGCCTTCTTTCAGCCTAAGGCAGATTTAGGTGCTAACATAGTGGCGACTCCGCTGGGGAACGAATTTTTTGTTTGTTAGTCTTCTTCATTGCGTAAACGGTAGGCTTAACCTACAAACATCCCTTACTTCTGATAATTCTAAGCTTCTAGATGATAAGTTTAGGATTTGATAGGCTGAGTAAGTTGTTCATGTCCTTTTGATTTTTTCTGTTTTTTTTTTAATAGCAGCTGGCTTCTAGAAGATATACCATAGCTAATCCAGATCCATATCCTCCTCACATCAACGAAAATCCCAATTTTATTCCAAGACTTCGTCGTCAAGAGAGGTCTATATCTCCCGTGTCCAAATCCCATTCATGTCCTGACATTTTTGAGTATCTTGAAGACCTAGATTTTGATGAGTAGTTTGAAATATCATTGTTCGAGACCAAATCTGAAAGGGCAGTTGACTCTACTATCCCTAATTCAAAGTTTCTTGTAGACTTAGAAACTGAAAGGGCTAACCGGGCAATTGATAATTATATTGTGGCACAGCTTCAAACACAAATTGTTAATCCCCTACAAACTGCACACACTCCTCCAACACCTCCAAGACCAAACTTACCAAGAGTGATGGCTGCTCGTTTTGCACCTCTTGTGTTGCCTCAAGTTTTAGATGATATGCCCGTAGATTATCAAATAAAAATCTCGTTGTTTGATGGTGCTCCTAACAGCATTACCACTCAGCAACATGTGGACAGAATGGCAGATTTCTGTGACCTTCAAGAGATCGATGCAGAGAATGTGGTAATGAGATTCTTTGTACAGACATTTGTAGGTGAAGTGAGGAAATGGTTCAGAGGTTTTTCGGCTGCACGTATCGCTACCTTGGCCGACCTACAAAGACAATTTTTAGGCCGCTGGGAAGTAAAAAAGAATCCTCTTCAAATTCTGGCTGAATATGAGAAAATCAAACAAAACACTGGTGAGTCGGTCCAAGACTATTGCATTAGATCCAATTCTGTTTATAATGAAATTCTCGATCATCCAAGGCCACCTGTGGGGCTAGCCATGGTGAAATTTCCGGATGGTTTTGATGCTGACATGGCTTATCAATTAAGAGAGAGAGAACCGACCACAATGGAAGACATGCAGAAGATCGCAGTCAACGTTGAAGCAAATATGCTGACCAAGAGAGCTAGAGCAAAGGTAGAAAAGAAGGTCACCATAAAAGAAGAATATTCCTTGATAGATCAATTACTCCAGAAGGTAGAGAAGATGCTTGAAAGGGTGAAACTTGACAAACCTGAGCCACACGTTAGAAATCCTAACTTGCGTGGCCAACAATAGCCATAATATAGAATAAGGTAGAAAGATCGTCGAGCCTAAGATCAGACAGCACAGCAGCCAGTACAGCCACCTTTGCAGCAAAATTTCATGCATGGACCAGAGTCAGATGAGGACGGGAGTATAATAGGTGAAGAAAACCACTTCTTTACTCCTGATTATTTGGCTATTTATATTAGTGAGGATGAGGAGTATGAAGAAAGTTGGGTTGCACACAAAGATGCAGATTTCATTCTAGCCAATGACACCATTTTGGAGGAAGAATTAGATGAGTATCAAAGAGGCTATATGAATGCTTTGTCCACCCAGCAGCAGTGATATTCACTTAGAAACAATGACGTGCCAGTTAAACCAATTCAGAAGAGGAAGGACGTTGAGGCATCAAAGAATGATTCATCAGTTGCAGAAAGGAATGGAAAGGTGGCGGTTGAACCTGATAATAGCAAATCACCATCAACAAAAAAATCAAATCAACCAATTGCATCGAAAGAAAAAGAAAGGAGAGAAATCACAGACAAAGAGGTAGAAAAGATTTCCGCTTTTAATTTACACAATGAAATTTCTAAATAGAAGGTATCCATTCCTTTGATTGAAATAATGAGGAACAATAGTTATAGAGGACAAGTCTCTAAAATTTTGAATTTTAACCCAATGTCAGATATGGTGAATGTCGAAAATGATCAACCCGAAATGATTTTTGGGCCAGCATCAAATGGTGAGTTTCCAGATAACGATGTGCCACCTTTTTATATTTATTTAAGATTGCATGATTTAGTGTTACATAATGCCATGTTCGATTCTGGAGCTTCTCACAATCTCATGCCCAAGGCTATCATAGATAAGCTGGGTTTGGACATCACCCGCAAATACCATGATCTCTACTCGTTTGATTTCAGCGGAGTAAGATGTATCGTGCTCATCAAAGACTTGGTTGTGAGTTTGGATCAAATCCCAATGAAGAATGTTTTGATGGATATTGTTGTAGCAGATTTTCCTCCCAGGTTTGGCATGCTTCTTCCCAAGTCTTGGGTAGAAAAATTGAAAGGGAAACTACAACTAAATTTCTGCTATGCAGCAATCCTGGTGTTTGGCCAAATGAGAAAACTGTATCTGGAAAAAAAAATGAAATACATGATTACAAGCAAGGAGAAACCAACAAATCATCTGACTAATTATGTGCGTACAGATTTAGAGTATTTTGTTTTGTATTTTGATAGTTTCAATGATATCGATAGTCAGTTAGTAGAAGCAGAAAATATTCTGGAAATAGCAGAAAATTTTAAAGGAGTATTAAAGAGAGAAGGACAAGAACAGCAGAACACCATTGATCGATCAGCTGAAAGTAATGGACAACAAGCAGACCAAGCACAACAAACATATTTTTAGCACTTGCAAGAAGAGGAAGAAGGTTTCTGGACCATGGATTTTGATGGAGCAGTGTGAAATGATGGCGCTGGAATTGGTATTTGGGTATGCATTCCTTTCTTCGCCTCGAACAAAGTGCCTAGTAATGTCCGGGTATGCTCTTACAAATTAGCTTGTGATTGTTCAAACAATGAAGCTCTAATTTCTGGCCTAAAAATTCTAGGAAAGTTGCATGCTAAGAGGATTGCAGTATATGGCGACTACGGATTGGTGATTAAGAAGGTCAGAGGGGAATATTAGACAAAGAATCCTCAGATGCGGGCTTACTGAAATGCAGTCCTAGACGTCCTAAAATTATTTTCAGAATATACCTTGACATGTGTGCCTCGTATGAAAAATAGCATTGCTAATTCTATTGCTAAGACAGCAAGTAGTTTGAAGATCACAATGAACTCCAGTAATAAATTTGAAATCCATGTCAAGAATCATCCGACCGTCCCGGACAATCAGAGATATTGGAAAGTTTTCCAAGATGATGAGGAGATTGATGATTTTCTGCAACACAAAGGTAAGTTCAAAGAAACCTCAATTGATGTAGAAAATGATGATGGTAAAGATGATGTGAAAATCAATAAAATGGACATGTTGCAACTAAAGAATAACATTATTCCTAAAGACATGATACCTTTAGAAGAACTCTTTGATCAAGATGATGTAGCCCACAAACCAACATTGCAGCCAACAGAGAAGGGTGTGGAAGAGGTCAATGTCGGAACGCTCCTAATCCTAAAATGGTAAAATTGTCTAAAGCATTGCCACAAAGGATAAAAGCCCAATATATCAGTTTGTTGTCTTCATTTGCCAATGTGTTTACGTGGGACTATTCTGATTTGAAGACATATGATACCAATATAATTCAACACACTATACCTATTAAGCCCAATCAGAAACCTTTCAGATAGAAGTTGAGAAGGCTAAATCCAAAATTTTTGCCATCAATTCAAAAGGAGATAAGAAGGTTGTACAAATCAGGAATCATTGTTCCCATCATATTTTTTATTGGATCTCTAATTTGGTGCCTGTACAAAAGATAAAAGGTGAGATTTGCTTGTGCATTGATTTTAGAAATCTCAATAAAGTTTCATTGAAGGATAACTATCCACTGCCCAAAATTGATCATATACTTCAGTCAGTAGTGGGAGCATCTCGTATGTCACTACTCGATGGTTATTCTGGATATAACCAAGTTTCTGTCCATGAAGATGACTGAGACAAGACAGCGTTCACCACTTCATGGGGAACTTTTCATTACACTAAAATGCCTTTTGGTTTGAAGAAAACGGGTGCCACATTTCAGCGTGAAATGGACTTGGATTTCGCAAATGAGAAGGATGTCTTTTTGGTTGTGTACTTAGATGATCTGACGATGTTTTCCAAATCTGATGAAGAACACATGTACCATCTAAAAATTGTCTTTAAAAAGTGCAGAAAATATGGCCTGTTGATGAATTCGAAAACGAGCTTCTTCGCCATGGAGGAAGGCAAAATACTCGGGCACATTATCTCAAAAGATGGCATTTGTATTGACCCAGTACTTGTACAAGTGATCCAGCAAATCGATGTTCCCCGGAATAAGAAAGAGATTCAATCTTCCAATGGTAAAATGAATTTTCAATGCCGCTTTGTCCCTAATCTTGTTGAACACGTAAGAGAGATTACAAACATGCTTAAGAAGCACAGTCAAGTGAAATGGATGGAAGAGGCTATAAAATCTTTCAATTTAGTCAAATTGGCTCTTTCTTTAGCTCCAGTTCTAATCAGCCTGAACTACACTCATGATTTTAGATTGTTTTCATTCACTTCGGAGCATACTATGGCAGCTGTGCTGTTGCAGAAAAGAGATGATCACGAAAGAGCAATTGCTTTCTTCAACCGAGCCATAAGAGATGCAGCCTTAAAATACAACATCATTGAGAAGCAAGCCCTTGCACTTGTGAAAGCATTGAAATATTTTTGGGTATACATTCTGCATTCTTGTAATTTGGCCTATGTTCCTAACGCTGCTGTCAAAGATGTTTTAGTGCAGATAGATCCGGAAGGAAGACGAGGCAAGTGGATTGCAGCTTTGTTGGAATATGATGTGGAAATAAAGCCCACAAAACTTGTTAAATGACATGGATTGGCAAAGTTAATGGCCGAATCAAACTTGCACACCTTAGACATAAATCTGATTGCTGCTATGTCTGATGAGAATGAGGAAGGTTCGTCAATTCAAGTATCTGAAATGTTTGCTCTTTCTCTGTGGTATTCAAATTCATATATGTGTTTAAAAATTTGTCACCACCACCCAGCATGACTAGAAACAAAGCTAGAACTCTCAAATTGAAGGCTGCCAAGTTTTACATTCTAAATTCTGCACTTTATTGGAAAGATCTCAGTGGTGTTCTGTTGAATTGTTTGGTGGAAAAAGAAGCAAAGCAGGTCATGGAGGATTTCAATGAGGGAGACTGTGGTGGTCACCGTTTTTGGAAAATGACAGCAAATAAAGTCCTAAGGGCAGGATACTATTGGCCAACATTGTTTTCTGATGTATATAAGGTTGTCATGAGTTTTCATAAATTTTATATTTTTTAAGGAAGGCAGAGATTACAGCCTTTGCCACTGAAGCCCATTGAGGTGAGTCCCCCTTTTCAGCAATGGGGGTTAGATTTCCTTGGTGAAATTCATCGTGCTTCTTCCGGTCAGCATAGATGGACCCTCACAGTGACAGATTATTTCATGAAGTGGATCGAAGCAATTCCCACTAGACAAGCTACAAATGTAGTAATTATTACATTCCTTGAAAATAACATCCTATCTCACTTTGGTTGCCCGAGTAAGTTAATCACTGATAACACATCAACTTTAAAATAGAAAAGGATGGTAGAGTTTTGTCATAAATATCACATCATTTTGGGTCACTCAACTGCCTATCATCCACAAGGAAATGGACTGGCGGAGTCTTCGAATAAATCATTGGTCAACATCATTAAGAAGCTGCTGGAAATAAACAAGAAGAGTTGGCATAAGAGGTTGGTTAATGCACTTTGGGCAGATTGGGTTAGTCAAAATAAATCCATTGGTATGTCCCCTTTTAAGCTTTTTTATGGAGTTGATACAGTGTTTCCAACCTCTCTTGCAACCCCAGTTGTCAAGCTTCTTTAGGAGGCTGGTAGTGAAGATGATCTTATGCAGAGAAGATTGAATCAAATGGTCCACTTGCAACAAATTAGAGAAGAAGTTTTCCAAAACACTTCCAAGTTGCAGGAGAAGATTAAGAAAATTTATGACATAAAAGCAAAGGCGGAAAAATTTCAGTTGGATGATGTGGTGCTGAAGTGGGATGCAAGGAATGCGGAAAAGGGTAAGCACAGTAAGTTCGAGAATCTCTGGAAAGGTCCCTTCAAGGTTTCAGCATATCGGGGTCAAAATGCCTTTCTTCTAAAGGAAATGAACGAGGAATATTGTCTAGGAGGGCCAATCAATGGTCGGCTGCTCAAGTGGTACCATTTCCGAGTTGTTGATGCTGCTTCCACTTTCACTATAAATACCATTTTATTTCATTTTGGTTAGAGTTTATCGAGTCAGTCTTCAAGTCATTTCAAGATCAAATTTGAGTCAGTTTTTCAGTCATTTCATTTTCATTAATGAGTCAAAGTCTTTTGTTGTTGGTCAAAATGATGACTCCATAGCCCAATGGACAAAAGGCACTATCTAGCTCTTCCATAGATCTATTGTTCTTGGCACCCCCAAGGAGCTACCATCCCCCATTGGAGCCAATGTTAGAGTCGGTCTTATTAGTCCTCCGTCAGAGATCAAAACTCTTTCTGCATTTCATTTTTAGGTGTCTCGCTCCATCCACTCAGCTGCATTTCGCTAGGGGCATGCTGTAATCTCACGGGAGGGTCATGTCAATCATTACCCCTTACCCCTCATTTCCGGCACCTGCTGTCTTAGGTCTTTTCATCAACATTTATTAAAGTCCATGATAGTCAATGTTTGATATTTTAATGGACAAGAGTCATTTCAGTCATTAGGTCTAAGGATTAGTCAATTTGGTCTTCAACCATGTCCAATAAAGCCATGCAGGCTAGAGGTAGGCCCTTACAAAGTTGTGATTTAAATATTTTCATCTTTATTTTGACAGTTTACGACTGTTCTTCCAAAACCATGTTTTGAAGAAAAGTCAATGATGTGTCATTTGTAATAATTTTCAAAAAGTTTCCAGTTGATCTCTTCAGGCGCAGTCATGGTTTCCTTGGTCAAATACCATGTCAGCTACCTCTGCAGAAAAGTGCCAAAAATTTCATCATTTTAGTTAAAAATCCAAAAAGGAAAAGTGAAATACAGAGTTGAATTAAATCATGGAAAAAGTGACAAAACAAAACATTACCAATGTGGGTTTTGAAGAAACAAAAATCAAAACCGTGACTCCAATGTATTTCTATAGAGCTGTCATAAGAATTAATGCCATTTTGCACATGAAGGCTAGAGGGAAGCATTTCAAAGTGATTGTGAGAGCTAGCGCGTGTTTTGGGTGAAGTTGGAGGTGTTTTGACAGGTGCAGCGCACTAAGGGAGCGCGACACACTAGGCATGACCACACAGTGTTAAACAACACAAGCGCAGCACACACAAATGGTGCGACACATACACATAGAGGCATGCTTTTGCTCCGAATTGCAACAAATTGCCTTCTATTCCCTTGAAATTGCCCGGCAGGGTCGACATCTCGGTTGCTCATCCATTTCCAAGTTATAATGATGATGGTTTATGGCCATTTATGGTTGCAATAAAAAATCTTAAACCCTACCACTTAGAGTCATCAAAACCATTGTTGTTAGGGTTGCGAATTCATCGTGTTGATGCCAAGGTTCCTCCTCCCTTTCATCTTTCCCTTTTTTCCATCGTTCCTTTCTCCCCTATTCCATTTTTTCCATTTTTCCCTAACCTAAAATGTTACTAAACTCCTATTCCCTATCCCCTCCACTCATTTGTCAAATTTAAAATCCAAAAATCCTACCTTATAGAAATTCCCAAACCCTCCTACATGTCCCTAAGCAAAATTTCTCCCCATAATCCCTAATCCCTTCATATTGTTCCCCTTCCTAATAGTCCCTTTCGCCTTGTTCCCCTTGGTGGCAGAATTCAATTATATTTGATATAAACACAGAGTTTCATACACCATTAAAAGGCAGTCCAAGCACAGTCCATATATAGAAAAATATTTTCTTAAAGGAATTTGGTACAGCAGTCATGGCATCTGAGCATTCATCGGATTATGAAATGGAAACCCAAAGTGACTCATCCTCGGAAGAACAGGCTCCCCGGAGACCTCATAAAAGTGGCAGACATGTTAGGGAAGAACCAACCACCCTTATAGAATTGCAGGCCTACCCTCTTGCTATGTCATGTTTCCAGCATCTGTCATGCTTTGAGTTTTGTCAAAATGTGGCTGGTGTTCGATTTCATCATGATTTCGCTCATCCTTTTGTGCTTCACTTACATGAAGATAACGCTATCTTAGCCAGTGTCACCTTCACACTTGCACCTAAATCTATCTCATTAGCAACCGGCATATCGAACTACGGCACAAGAAACATAAGATTGATCGGTAGCATTATGAGCCATACATCAAAGCCAGTTTCTTGAGGCAGCTCAAAAGAGTCTTTCCATTCTAATATCTGAAAGATGAATATGCTCCACTAATGAAGTTAATCATGAAATATTTCAACTGTGAGGGGAGGTTCTCTCGTTTATATGCTTATCACATCAGGTTTCTCATGCATTTTACCAGGGTACAGATCATGAACATTCCATATTTCATTTGCAGGAAGATAGAGAGGATGAACACCTTCATGGAACACAGAACCCCTCAGCAGCAACTTAACAATGTTTATCATTTTCCTCTTATTAATATTTTGGTGGTTCATCAGCTGGGATTACAGGGTATTGTTAGAATATTATATATATTTCGGAGCAATGGAACACATAAAATATTGCAGAAATATAAACACAGAAAACGCATAAAACAAGAGAGACATAGATATACGTGGTTCACCTAGTTTGGGCTACGTCCACCTCGAACAGCTAGTCCTTCCTTTCTATTATCCAACAAAATGAAGAGACACGACCTACAGTAGATCCGCTGTAATATCCTATGTTTTCTCTCACAGTCTCGCCTCTCTATTTCTCGCACGGAGAATACACATCTATTACACAACCTCGAATACAATGCCCTCATACAAAGAGAGGGGTTGCCTTCTAGGGAAAAAAACCCTAAACTAAACATAAGTTCTACCATCAAATCATCCGCCTAATGAACGGCCTAGATTGACTAGAAAATACTATACTTTTACAAGGCAATTTTACATTTGTTTTTAGCTTCGGGGGCGCTGCCCCCAAGCCTTTGCTGAGGGACTGCTGGCCCCCGGACCCCCCAACTGAGGAGGATCACCCCCTTCGGACTCTCGTGGGGTGGACAAGTCCCCCCGCACCCCCCCGCGTGGAGGGGTGTACAAACTTCCTGGGGTATACATCTGGCTGAAGCAAAGACCTCTGAACAATCATGCTCCACACATAGCACTAGGGGAATCTTTATGTATATGTGTTTTATGTGTTATGCTCTCACATTGTTTATTTTCCGTGTTTTAGAATTCGTATGCAGGTAATTTCTGTATGCGGTTAAAACCTATAGATCTATCTTCAACTCCCATCCGCCTATCACATACCTAAGATAAACCAAATATTATTTTTAAAAATCACACTTATTGAGATTTGCTAACAGTTGTTGCTTCTTTAATGTCTCCAACACCTGCCTCAAATGTGATATGTGTTCCTCCCAGGTACCATTTTATACCATTATATCATCTAAATATACAACAACAAATGAATCTATAAAAGGGTGTAGTATATTATTCATTAACATTATAAATGTAGTTAGTGTGTTACATAGGTTGAATGGCATGACTAACCATGCATACAAACATTGGCTAGTTTTGAAGATTTCCTTTTTGGTATCTTCATCTCTAACTCAAACTTGGTGATATCCATATATTATGTCTAGCTTGGTGAAGTATTTTTCTTACTCCAACTGATCCAAAACTTCTCCTATGTATGGAGGTCAGTGTTGCAGTGGTTTTTGGGATCTTTGCACTAGTGTGTTGTGGCTATTGTATTTTTATCTCTTCCCCCTTTCCACTTCTTCTTCCCCTCCTTAAAGGTATCTTGTTTCTCCTTCTAATTTGATCCACTTGATTTCCCTTTCTCCATGCATATATTTCTAGGTAACATGCCTATACATAGGCCTCATCAACTGATCTCGGCTTGAAAAACATCACTTGTTTACGTAAATGGTTGTGTAGAACCCCTAGATACTTGAGGAGTACATCTTGGTTCTTTGGGTAGATACCCAAAATTATGGACATCTTTCTAAACTTATGGTGTACTCCTATACACTTTGCTCCTAATTTTTCCTCAAGTAGTGCCACAAGATTCACTAGTACTCTACATACTTGATAGGTTAAAATTATGACTTTATGATGGTTTTGAAGTCCTTCCACTTACTCATTGGAGGATATCCCTTTAACCTCAAGGTCTTTGTGTGGATTTCCCACTAGGTCAAGGCATGACCCTCTAATTTTAGTCGCAAAAATGAAATATTTTCTTCTTCTTCAATAATATGGACATTGAAATACACTTCTAAGTATTGCAACCAATGATTTAGCTTCATAGCACTGATGTCACCTTAATATGGCTTGATATCAACCTTTGCTTCCATTTTGAACACATACTATGAATGGTTCATGACACTCAAACTAGGTTGATCTCTTTTGGGTCCTTTCTTTGACTGGTTCATATTTTATTCTTGATCTCATGATCTCCCTTCTGATCTCTCCTTCGTGTTAGAAACTTTATCTTCCCCTAGTAGCATAAAATTATTTTTATAGTATATCATGAGGAGATTCAAATTATGAATTATATCTACAATTTGTGCTTCCAACTGTGAAAACCTCTTGTTTGTATGATTAGAGGGATATTCAGAGATTCGTCAATCGTGATTAGGGTTTTACAACTTTTGTCTTAGCATATCTTGATCCCCTACAAATATCCATAATATACATAGAGAATCTTGCTATGATACCAATATGATCTATAAGTTTTTGTGGATATTCCACTGGATAGTTTGTCACAACAGATCTAATAAAACTATATTTAAAAATATGAAATCTACATTATTAGGGTTTTATTTCTCTTTAGATTTATAGATATACAAATTATGTTAATTATGTATGAATGAAAATTAATACCATGCAAAAAATAGAGAAAAACATAATAAAAACTCACAAACCATGATTTGACACAAGATATAACCTAGGAAACCCTTTCAGGAGAAAACCCAGCTAGAAGGTGAGGTTGTGTTTCTCTTTGTTTCTAAATAGAAAATAGCTGCAAGTACAAAGAAGTAAGGTTTTGGCCCATGGGATACTATAGTGCACAAATCATTTAGGTTTCCTCTCTCTCTATCCCTCTCAGTTATTTTTATTATCTATGGAACAAGTGCACTCGAAAAGAATGGAACCCCTTTTCCTCCTAGTGTCCTGATTATAACACGGCTCAATAGCCTCCTAGTGGTTAGGTTTGACTACCTTAAATATTAATTAGAGTTACAATATGGACTCTTATAGAGTATTCTTCATCATAATCAAGTGTCTATCCAATTTTCCATTAGTTATGGGGGCTGGCGGGCCATCCTCTGAAATTATGGTGGTGAAAACATGAAGGTCAACTTCTGAGTGGCATAACTTTTGCATATAGAATCTAATTGAAGTGATTTTTGCACCATTAAAAAGGTATTTATGTGTATAATATGAAAAAAAATCCCAATATAAAGAAAAAAAATCCCCCCAAAAGATATTATTTAATGTCTCAAAATACTTCTGGTAGGGTTCAAACCACAATTTCCCAAATTGGGTCTTGCCAATAAAACTGGTCGTTTGAGCTAATTTCTCCACTTTTGCGACTTTGAAAAAATTGATATGGATGAAAATAATATAACGATACAATTTGGATCACATCTCCTTATTTTTGGAGGCCTCGAGTCCCCAAAATATTCTACTAAGTGAGGTGAGGAAATTTTTTGTCCACCTTCTCTCAAGTGTACCATTTAGCTTTGCTTGGAAGTTGTCCTTTCACTCTATTGTAGTTGTTACAACCACCCTCCAAAATTTTTCCCATGCTTTGATTTTGGAACCTTCCTTCTCTCCATAGGCACTTATCTCTTACTGTCATCGAGTATTCATGGTATGTTAAAGAATTATCTTTTTATATTGTGCTTGTGACTCTTTGTTTTGACCTTGATCTGAAATTTTGCAACCACAAGCAACGTTTTGCCTTGACCTTGTAGCATTGTTGGGATTGCCTCTAGAAACTATGCAATACTGGAAGGAAGACTACCCTTTCCTCTATAAATTGTGCATTCCTTCTTGGAAGTCTAGCCTTGAGCTTGAGAACTACGTAGTTCTGGATGGTAACCCAACCTTCATGATCTAAATTACATAAAGCATCCCTTGAGCTTAGAAACTGCGCAATGCACTGAGTCAAGAAATTTCCCAGTCCTCGGGAATTGTGCCATCCTTCTTAGCAGTGTGCATGCAAGTTTCCTGAAAATACAAAATGGAGAAAAGAGAAAAGAAAAAAATCATCCTTAGAAATTAGGGATCCATTAATTAGTTTCCCGAAGGTGGCACACTTACTATTTCTGAAACTTTTCACCATGTCTCTCTTTTTCCTTGATTTTAGGCATTCACATCATAAGCTTGAATCAGTATAGATCTATTTATTGATGCCCCTAGAGCTCATTTACACATTCGATATTGGAGGTCTAGCATTCCCAAGGAGATCAAGGATCCTTTGGTGGAGTTTGGGGTGCTTTTCTAGTGAGTTTTGCTTTTGTCATCTTTTGTCGCTTTCTTCGTCATTTTTTATTATTTGGCTTCTATGAGTGTTTTCGTTGTTGTTTATTTTCATGGTTGCTAGTTTTCTAATGTATATTAGCTTTTTCAAGTGTTGATTTGTTCCGTTGTTCACCTTTCACAAGTTTCGTATTAGTTTTCTTCTCTTTTCCCGTTAGTGGTTGTTGCGACGAGTCTAATTACATGTTTGTTTTTCCTTTTTCATGTTGATCTTATGCACTTGTTTTTCACTGATCTACCCATACTTAGTCATATCTTTTTGTTTCCTACACTCTCACAGGGAAGATCTACTCATCCCTTGGCCAGTTTTCACCTTTCCTAGTTGGGCATTGCGCAAGTCTAAGGCTCAGGCTCTCAAATTGGCCTCCAAGACTACAAAATGTGTAGTATAGTCTGACCAAAATGTGCATTGCACATTTCCATGGCTCAAGCCTGCCACCTTGGCCACTGAGACTGTGCAATGCACAATCTTTCCCACAATCTACTTAGGTTGGACTGCGCATTGTGCAGTCTCTAGCCTCATGCTACTTCACTGACTGTTGGGACTGTGCAACGTGTAGTTCACTTAGCAAGTATATGTCCCTCACCTCATAAATTTTGCAATCCTCCTCATCATTTCACTAGTTTGTTGCTTTATGTTGCTCTGGAAGTTGATTTGTTGAAGCTAATTTATGTCTTCCGTGAGTGTTTTTCCTCTCACAGGTATTGCAAGTGTTGGGCGTTTCTCTTCATCATTTACTTTTATCATGGCACCCAAGGGAGTTGCTTCAAAGGATACCATAAAGAGTAGTACTAGGGAGGTAGTTGAGAGTATGCCAGTTTACTTGCCAGTATACTCAAACACCGAACTGTTTGTGGAAAAGGAATTAGATATTACATGGAAAAAGGTGAATGAAATTTTCTCAGCAAGGACCTTCAAAGCATATCTAGAAGACAAACAAGTGTACATTAATGTCTAGAAGTCGGGGTTACATAGAGTTGCATGTAGGTACCCAACATTTCCATATGCAGATATTATTAGCTAGATACTATCTCACATGAATCCAAAGATTATGACTCTTGGAAATACTAGTGGACAGAGGCTTTCTTCTTTTCTAGTAGCAGACCATCATCTTATGTACCATTTTCTTGAGCCAAAATCGCTCATTGATTCATTCTTCTATGAGAAGACTATCTACTTGAGGACCAAGGGGATTTTTAAAGGATGGATGAAAGAGCCACTGAAGTTGCATCAAACACCCACCAAAAAATACAAGACGAGATCTCTAACGAGGGCCTATCAGCTGTTGATCATCTTATGTTGTAGAATCTATGGTTAGCCGACAACCGAGACCTTCCCTAAAGGGTGGGCTTTCTTATTGGACCAGGTTGTGAATGAAGGTAAACCATTCAACTGATCAGATTTGTTGGCTCAACAGCTAAGGACCCATGTATCTAAATCCCTTAGTCCTCCCAAGGGTGGGAAAGCTATATTTTATATGTCTTCATATCTACTAGATGCAATCTACAGACACAATCAATTCCCTGGCATGAATTGGACTTGGACACCATGCGAGCCTGACATATATGTTTATTTCAGGCTTCTTTCAAAGTGAAACCAAAGAGTAGTAATGGAGAAGCTAACTAATCACTTCCTCATTCCATTATATAACATGATCTTTAAGCAAGAGCCACCTTGCATGTCACATGGGGAAATGGAAGCAGTATTATAGATAGCAAATTGGTTTGCCTCATCAGATGGCACTTTCCTTAGGGTATTTGGTGGAAAGAAGTGACCAAATATTTTACTGAGGTATGCAACTGATAAGTTAGTCATGAAATAATTTGCATATCATCTCTCTACAGGGTTGTCAGCAACTCTGCATAGGAATAAGAAAACACCTTGGCTTATCCTTCCTTTGCAGATCGGATTATACGAGATCAAGAACTCGAAAGATGTGGATATCGAAGGGAAGTGATAGAGAAATTTGTGTTTGGTACTCGGGACTTTAATCCATATGATATAACGATTATTTGCAAAGACCAATGTGCAAGGATCCATTTTTAGTGGCTAAGAGGGACCTTTCAATGCCTCCAAGTCTTGCGATCCGATCATTTTAGCAGGAGCTTCACAGGTTGCTCCACAATAGGAATCTAATCCAGAGGAAACACCAACAAAAGTTCTCAACCCAATGTCTGAGAAGGGAAAGAGCCAATGAAGTTTCATCAAACACCCACCAAAAAATACAAGATGAGATCTCTCAGGAAGGCCTATCAACTATTGATCATCTTATGTTACATAATCTATGGTTAGCAGAGCACTAAGACCTTCCCTAAAGGGTGGGATTTCTTATTGGACCAAGTTGTGAATGAAGGTAAACCATTCAATTAGTCAGATTTGTTGGCTCAGCAGCTACAGATCGATGTATCTAACACCCTTAGTCCTCCCAAGAGTGGGAAAGATATATTTTATATGTCTTCAAATCTACTGGATGCAATCTGCAAACACAATGCATTCCCTGGCATGAATTAGACTTGGAAACTAAGGGAGCATGACGTATATGTTTATCGCAAGCTGCTTTCGAAGTGAAGCTAGAGAGGAGTAGTGGAGAAGCTAAATGATCACTTCCTCATTCCATTGTACAACATGATCTTTAAGGAAGTGCCACCTTGCATGTCACATGGGGCAATGGAAGCAATATTGCGAATAGAAGATTGGTTTGCCTCATCGGATGACACTTTCCTTAGGGTATTTAGTGGACATAATTCACCACATCTTTTACCAAGGTATGCCACCAATAAGTTAGTCATGCAAGAATTTGTGTATCATCTCTCTACAGGGCTATCAGCAACTCTGCATGGGAAGAAGAAAACACCTTGGGCTATCCTTCCTTTGCAGATCAGATTGTATGATATCAAGAACTTGAAAGTTGTGGATACAGAAGGGAAAGCGATAGAGAAATTTGCATTCGGTACTTCGGACTTTAATCCATACGATCCAAGGATTATTTGCAAAGAGCAATGTGCAAGGATCTAGTTTGATTGGCTAAGAGGGACCTTTCAATGCCCGGAGGAGGATGGATGGAGGAATTATTACAATGCCTCCAAGTCCTATGAGCCAATCATTTTGGCAGGAGCTTCAAAAGTTGCTCCACTATAGGAATCTGCTCTAGAGGCAACACCAACAGAAGTGCTAAACCCAATGCGTGAGAAGGGAAATAGCCAATGAAGTTTCATAAAAAAACCCACCAAAAAATAGAAGAAAAGATCTCTCAGGAGGGCCTATTAGCTGTTGATCATCTTATGTTGCAGAATCTATGGTTAGCAGAGCACTGAGACCTTCCCTAAAGGGTGGAACTTCTTATTGGACTAGGTTGTGAATGAATGTAAACCATTCAACTGGTCAGATTTGTTGGCACAATAGCTATAGATCCATGTATCTAATGCCCTTATTCCTTCCAAGGGTGGGAAAGCTATATTTTATATGTCTTCATATCTACTGGATGCAAATTGCACACACAATGCATTCCCTGGTATGAATTGGACTTGGACAGCATGGGAGCCTGACGTGTATGTTTATTGCAAGCTTCTTTCGAAGTGCAGCAAGAGAGGAGTAATGGAGAAGCTAACTAATCACTTCCTCATTCCATTGTACAACATGATATTTAAGGAAGAGAAACCTTGCATGTCACATGGGGCAATGGAAGTAGTATTGTAGATAGTATATTGGTTTTCTTCATCAGATAACAATTTCCTTAGGGTATTTAGTGGACAGAAGTCACCACATATTTTACCGAGGTATGCCATTGATAAGTTAGTCATGTAATAATTTGCATATAATCTCTCTACAGGGTTGTCAGCAACTCTACATAGGAAGAAGAAAACACCTTGACCTATACTTCCTTTTCAGATCAGGTTGTATGAGATCAAGAACTTGAAAGTTGTGGGTATCGAAGGGAAAGCGATAGAGAAATTTTCATTCGGCACTCGGGACTTTAATATATATGATCCGAGGATTATTTGAAAATACCAATGTGCAAGGATCCATTTTGAGTGGCTAAGAGGAACCTTTTAATGGCCAGAGGAGGATGGATGGAGGAATTATTACAATTCCTCCAAGTCCCTCAAGCCGATCATTTTGGCAGGAGCTTCAGAGGTTGCTCCACAATAGGAATCTACTCCAGAGGGAACACCAATAGAAGTGATCAACCCAATGCATGAGAAGGGAAAGAGGAAGGTTGTGCATAGTCCAGGGGGAGAATGAAGTCGCAAGATGAAAGAAAATTGAACCATTATGAAAGTGGCTTTAGTGGTAGAGGCAAGGGGGAAATAGAGGATGAAGTAAAGTGAAAGAAGAGGGAAGAGAAAGTGCAAAAGAGGAAATAATAAGAAGAGAATCATAAGATAGAAGAAGAAAAAAGGCAAAGAGCAGAGGCAATAGAAGAAGAAACAATGCAGAGACAAGTTGAAGAGTTAGAACGAAACTGATAGTGAGAGGAGGAGAGCAAACAGATGCAGGACAAAGATCTTGATTAAGAGATAAAGGAGTTGATTGAAATCAAATTCATGGAGGAAGCAAAGCCGCAAAAGAAGGATGTCAACCTGATGCTAAGTACACAACAGGTCACCATTCAATCTCCCCATCCTCCAACAAAGTAAGCCCCAAGAGAGGAAGATGATATTGTTCCTCTTGACGATGGTCCGATGATGAATACATACAATCTAACCTATGATGAGCTTCAGAAAAATATTTTACAAGTGAGGAAGAAAAATTTTCTGGATGACCTCGCATCTCCTGCATTCATTAGAGAAAGAGTGATCGTGATTGACACCAGAAGAAATCCAGGTGTCGTTGCCACAGCCAACTTGGCCTCTGTATGTGCCTCAAAGTCAAATATAGATTATTTTTTGGTTGAGAACAAGCAATTGGAAAATAACCTGTATTTTGTTAGGCAAGAGGTTGAATGGTTCCGGGTAGCATAACACAACTTCTACATAGGTCCACCTGGAAGCAAAAAGGCAGCAAAACTCCGTGAAATATCGACATTGGGAGAGAACATGTGAAGTATTTTTGAGGATCTTGTTACCATGCATAAGGCAGTTGTCCACTTGCATGGCTTGCAGTAGTAGTGTATATATTTTTTCAAAACTCTTAGGAATGTAGAAGATGCCATCATTGTCATGCATGAATGGTCAATGCAATACGAAGGGGAACCACTTAACTTGGGTAAGAAAACAAAGCAACAGGCAAAGCTAAAGAAAGAAAGAATTCATATATTGATCCAGACTAACAAACATCTTGCCTCGTTCATTGGTAGCATTTAGGCCTCGTATGCACGATTATGAAAAAACCTCGACTCCCTGTTGAAGTCCCACAAGATCCCACCAATCGATTCACTCACAAAGATCAACTACAGGAACCAGGCCATACAGGAGATAGATGAATACTTGGAATAGTAGAGACAGGTAACCATCAAGGAAGATCTTCAGGTGAACAGACAAAGTATGCACAAGTACATTGGTGGCCTTGTCCAAATTAACACAATGTTTCTCCTGCTCAAGAAGGAAACAAAAACTAGTTCCAAGCTAGTGTACCTGGATGCCATGGGGGCTAGAGTCTACTTCTAGCAAGACACCATCCAACAATTTTGGGATATCATTATGTAATACCAAGATTGGCACCGCTACGTAGTCGAGAAGGATTAAGTGAAATTTTTTGTGCTAGAGTTTCCCCACACTCAAGCATGATATGTTTTTCCTTATTAGGCTATCTAGTTGTCTCTACCCAATTTTGTCTTATGTTGGTACGAGTGTAAATTGTAATATTCTTTGTAATTAATTTGTAAGTGGAATTCCAAGTGTCAATATTGGAATGTGAAGAGTCATAAGGTAATGTAATGAGTCATTTTGTAAAGAAGTGGAAGAGTCATGAGGGAAGTCCAAAAGTCGGAAAGGAGATTTGAAGAGTCACTCCCTCTTGTTATAAATATACCCTCATAACTCACGTAAAGGGATTTTGGGGAGCCAAGCTTTTGGCTAGGCCTAGGCTTAGAATCATGAGCTTGGGATTTTATAAGAGCCTTGGCTTATCCATAGCATAGACAGAGTATATTTATTTGGAGGAGCAGGTCATGTTGACTCCACGTTCCACTATTGGGGCTAGTGGTCCGTCAATGGTGTATGTATGATTGGAACTTTCACTTAATACAAGTTCATAGCCTACATGTTTTCATGCATATGTTGTGAATATAGTAGAACTATTCTTGTTATGTTTGCAATGTATTTTATTTAACTTACGCTTATTCTTATGAACTATTTCGTTTGCATTGTTGTTATCTCATTGAATGTGTTGTTGTTTAATTCCATCATTGTTAACTTGTGAACTATTTTGCATATTAGCTTTTGATGTCATTTATGCTCGTGAGTTGCTTTCAAGCCGTAACAAACCTAGTTAAAAAATCATGTAAAAATATATAAGGCCACAATGATGGGACACGTATTCTAAGATGAATGGTGGGGAAAACATCCTAGTGGGTGTTAATTCGGTTTATTATGGCTAAGGAAATTGGCAAAGGAAATTGAAAAGGCTTTGGAAAGGCATGAGGAATTTATTGGCATTTTATTTATGAAAATAATGGAAATTAGGAGAAAGTGGAGGTGAAAGGTCACAGGTCGCATGTGAGGAGGAAAATGAAGGAAAATAATGGAAAATTAAGAAAATAGAGGCCTCATTAATAAAAAGGCTTAGGAGGATTGTTAGGATATTCCGACACATAGGAAATAGTTAAGTATAACTTGCTCTATTTTAGAGTTAGGTAAAGTGTGTTTCTTTACTATGTACATTTGTAACTTACAATCCGACGATCACGATATGTTCTATACATGAAGTGATATGATGGTTCATTCTTTCCTCCGTATTGCTGACACTTGATCTGTGGCTTGGCACTCGATTGGTCCACGATCTCTATTTAAAGAGCATGGAGGGTCATTTGTAGGGTGACCGTTCATGAGAGAAGCTTATGTAAATTTTCATTCCTTTATTAATAAATTACCTGAAGTGGCCATGTTAGCTCAGGCCGTGGGTTGTTTCCCTCTTTAACGGTTTTAACCACATCAAGAATACTACTGTATTGATATGTGATCTGTTTGTGAGTGGTGTCCTTTGGTGTTCTTTCTGAGGAACTTACCCTGTAAATTCCTACATGGTATCAGAGCTATTTGAGGGTCGCATCTGTTGGTGATCCAAATCGGAAGCTAGTATAACTGCATCCGACTGTCATTTCTTAGATCTATTGTTTTTTACTGCTTTCAAGCCGAGAGGATTGCTCTATTGTGTTAGGAGCATCTGTCCCAGTGAGGAACCCCTTTTGTTTCACGCGAAAAGGTTTCTAGTAGCCCTAGTTACGTCATTTTTAAGATTTGGAGGTATACAATGTTTATTTGCAGGTTTAGTTATTTTCTCTCTATTTTATTTCGGTTTATTTATCTCTTTGGTTTTTATTAGCGGATCTATACCTTTCATTTTTGTGTATGCTCTTTGCCCCGAGACTGTGCGATCTGGGTAAATCAGAAACTAAAAGGAAGGATTTTTCTCATGCGTATGCTCTTTTCCGCCACACCTTAGTGTGATCTCGGAAAATTAGAAACATTGAGGAAAATATTTAGTTTATGGAAAAAGCTAACTTCAAGCCATAAGGTTTGTTTTTTTGTATGTCCATGTTGGGTTGTGTGGTTTTTTGTTTTGCAGGAAAAAAAACCTTTTTCAAGTAAGCATGCACCCCAAAGCTTCAGTGACTAAAAACAAAACTTTCTCTTTTCCAAAAATTACTAACGTTTTAAACTAGCTCACTTGGTCCAAAGTTACTTTATGAGAATAGAGGTCTTGAGTTCAAGTCTTTATTTTTGTTGAGTTACTTTTTCAAAAAGGGCATGTAACTTATGTTTTAAATTTACTTTATGTAAAAGTGTTCTCACCCATTATAAAAAGTGAGTCACTTGTAATTATAAAGTCTCTTTATCTTTTATTTAAGTTACAATTTAGTGAATATCTCATAAAGTACCATTGTAAAAGTGACTTTCACTTATTTATAAAAGTGGGTCACATAAAATCTTTTTTAAAGTGAGCTAATTAAATTAAGTTTGGAAAGAGGGGAGATTTTTTTTAAATAAGAGATTATCATTCACTTCTGCACATTCATGCACTTTGTTGGCATCTTCAACAACTTTTCTTCAAAAATCCATAACTTCTTCATTCGGAAATTTGAATCGGCCTAATTTTTCGAGATCTTTCCATTGGAACACTTAGTTTTAGCATCTACAACTTCAGTTTATGTTAAAATGGAAATTCCATGCAAAATTATTCTTGACAGCACCAACTACTTCCAATGGTGGTCCTACATTGTGGATTGACTTAGAAGCAAAGGTCTTTACAGAATAACCTCAGGCCAAGAAACTAAACCTAAAGATGAAGATAAGACAGCCAAATGGGAAAATAGGCAAGATCAAGAACGTGGGTTGATAGAAATGTCTATTTCTCCAGACCTTAGATTCCATATCGTAGAACTTGATACCCCTAATGAAGCAATGAAACAACTCACTAAAATTTTTGGAATTAAAATGAAATTAGAGCCCATCAACTCGAAAATGAGCTGCTTACGTTGGACCCAAATAATTTTTCTTCCATTGAAGATTTTTTGTCCAAGTTCAAGACTCTTAGACTTCTCCTGGAAGGTGTAAGGTTAAGAAAGAAGATGGTAGCCTTATCTATTCCATTCTTACTAAGTTGGGACCAGCCTACTCTGTGTTTGTTTCCACCTTCCATTCTACTAGAGAAGCATTTATTTCTCAAGGACAAGACTACAAGTCCCCCTCTTTTGATGCCTTTTGTGATTCTTTAATAAGAGAACAAGAAAAAATCTTACATCTTGTTCTTATTAATCTTGGAAAATCTTCTAAGAAAGCCTTATCCACCCAGCAACAACCAAATTCAAAGAATCCTAAGAAGCAGTGTCCTAAAAAGAATGGTCCTAAACCAAACAAGGGTCCTAAACAATTTCATTCTCAAAATAAAAAATAAATTCCTACATGGTGTCAGAGTGAAAAATGTATTTTTGTTGGATATTCTGAAGATTTCAAAGGATATACACTTATTCCACTTAAGTCCAAAAATGTTATCATTAGAAGAGATGTAAAATTTGCTGAAAATATATCAGCCTACGAGCCTAGCTCAGTGGATGTGCCACCTCTCTCTATCTCTTCTACTTCTGAAAATATTTCTTCTTCAAATGATGACAATGAGGATGACAATATCCCCCACCTTCCCAAGATCCTCATTCAGCTCCTCAGCTTCCAAAATGGGTCTGTGCTACTTGGGATGCAGCAGGTGCTCTTGCAGGTGGTCCTACAGATCAACAACATACACGTTCTCAGTTCGATAGAGCCTCTTCTTTACTGGCTCAAGCTTCATCGAATTATCATCATGAAACATTTGTAGAAGCTTCAGGCCATCCATATTGGGACGCAACTATGAATGAATAATATCGTTCATTATTGGTAAATGATTGATGGGATCTTGTTCTTCTTCCAAAGGGAAGAAAACTTGTTAGATGTAAATGGGTTTACAAAACCAAGTTTGGACTAGATGGAAAAGTCAATAAACATAAAGCTCATCTTGTTGCTAATGCATTTTAACAAGTTGAAGGCATTAACTATACTAAAACCTTCTCCCCTGTTGCCAAAATGAACTTTATCCACCTTGTTCTTTCCCTTGCTGCCTCTTTCAAATGGGAAGTCCATCAGATGGATGTTAAATATTCCTTCTTGCATGGGGACTTGCATGAATAAATCTACATGGAACAACCTCCTGGCTTTATATAAATAGACTCCAACCTTGTATGTTGGCTTAAGAAATCCCTTTATGGTCTCAAGCAAGCCCCTGGAGCTTGGTATGCCAAAATGGATAACTTTATTTTAGATACTAGCTTTTCTAGGTGTCATTCTGACAATATTGTCTACACCAAGAAAGTGGGTAAGTCTCTTATCATTCTTGTTCTTTATGTTGACGATCTTATCCTTACTGGTAGTGATCCCAACTTTATAAACCATGTGAAGTCTAGCCTTAAAAAGAAGTTTGAATTGACAAACTTAGGACACTTGCATTATTTTCTTGGTCATCAATTCTTGCAATTCAAGGAAGGTATTTCCCTTTCCCAGTCTAGGTATGCCTGTGATCTTCTACACCTCTTTCACATGGAAGACTGTAAGCCAGGACCTTTTCCCTTTCAGTTTGGAGCCAAACTTTCAATCACTTGTACTTCCCTTGAAGTTTATGCTACCTTATACTATCAGCTTGTAGGAAAACTTTTGTATCTGACCCATACCCGTCCTGGCCTTTCCTTTGATGTTGGTCTTATTGCTCAGTTTATGCAAAACTCACATGAAAGTCATTGGAAAGAAGATAAAAGAATAATTTGTTATGCTCGAGGTACAGTTCAGTTTGGGATTCATTACAGTGCATAAGCATCTCCTCTATTGATTGGTTTCACTGATTCTGATTGGGCTGGCGACCCTGATGATCAGAAGTCTACTGCAGGTTATGTCTTCACTCTTGGTTCTGGACCTATTACATGGGCTTGCAAGAAACAAGGTGTCATTTCTCTTTCTTAAATAGAAGCAGAGTATCATGGCACCATAGAAGCTAGTAAGGAATCCCTGTGGCTTCATCAAATCCTGTCAGAGTTTGGCTTTCAGTAGCATCATCCGACTACACTTTGGTGTGATAATCAAAGCGCCTTTCAACTATGTAAATATCCAGCCCAACATCAGCACAGAAAAGACATTGAACTACACATGCACTTCATGAGAAAGCTCATTCATGACCATGTTCTTGAAGTGCAATATTGTTCAACCAATGATCAAGTTGCAGACATATTTACAAAGACTCTCACAGGCGAAGTTTACTAAACTTCAATTTATGGTTGGAGTTAAGGAAGTTGTCACTAAGGGGGAATAGGGTCTAATTCCTCCTTCCTTCTCCTATTGTGTCATATTTGTACATCCTTCAATCCTATCCCAAGTTGTTATTAAGGGGGGATGTTAGGATATTTCGACACATAGGAAATAGTTAAGTATAACTTGGTCTAGTGTAGAGTTAGGTAAAGTGTGTTTCTTTACTATGTACATTTGTAACTTACAATTCGATGGTCATGATATGTTCTAGACATGAAGTGATCCGACAGTTCATTCTCTCCTTGATATTACTGACACTTGATTTGTCGCTTAAAACCCGATTGGTCCATGATCTCTATTTAAAGAACATGGAGGGTCACTTGTAGGGTGACCGTTCATGAGAGAAGCTTATGTACATTTTCACTTTTATTAATAAATTGCCTACAGGGGCCGTGTTGGCTCGGGTTGTGGACTATTTCCCTCTTTGATGGTTTTAACCACATCAATAATACTGGTGTATTGATCTGTGATCTGTTTGTGAGTGGTGTCCTTTGGTGTTCTGTCTGAGGAACTTACCTTGTAAATTCCTAGATGTAAATGGGTTTATAGAACCCATTTAGTGGGTAAGATTGGTTAGTTCAATTTTTGGAGCTCTCTCATTATTCTCTCTTTCTCATTGTTGGACATTTAGAGTTTTCTTGGAGCACTCATGGAGGGTGTGGCATACTTAGATTTTTTGATTAGGAAGGAAAAGGAAGAGCATGAAAACACAAGAGGACATCGAGATCAAAAACTGCAATGGGTTTTGCTTGCAGGTACCGAGTTGCATGTATGTTTTCCTCACTAGTTTTAGTATGCATGGAATATAAATGTGGTTTATTGGTCATGATTTGTCACTGGCATGGAGGATTGGCTAGATTGATGGTGGATTTTCCTAGCCTTGCTATTTCCTAGATAACCATGGTTTTGTGGGTTTATTTCTTTGTTTTTCTGGTTGGTTCTCATGTTTCCTTTATCTTGGGTTGAGTTATTAGTTCCTGGAGCCTTGGTTGGACAAAGACTCTGGAAACCCTGTAATAGCTTGGGTTGAGTTACAAGTTCTGGAACCTTGGTTAGACAAAAACTCTTGAAGCCCTGTAGCAACTTGGGTTGAGTTATTAGTCCTGGAGCCTTGGTTGGATAAATTATTTGGAGCCCTTGGTTGGTTGAGTTACTATTCCTGGAGCCTTGGTTGGACAAACGCTCTAAAGCCTGAAAGTAGTTGTGGGTTGAGTTACTAGTCCTGAAGCCTTGGTTGGACAAATTATCTAGAGTCTGACAACATCCGTGGGTTGACTTACTATTCTTGGAAGCTATGTTGGAACAAATTCTTTGGAGCCTTGGAAGGCTTGGATAGAGACCAATCTGATGATGGTTTTTGTGATGTCCGATCGTGAGGTGAAATCAATGTTTGATGGGTTGAGGTGGATGGCCTCTAGAAGCCCTATATTATTTTGGATTGATGTGTTCTATGAGATACCACATTCATTCTTGGAATATGGCACGAGGGTGAATGGCTAAAGAGTAATTTGGCTGAGCCAATCTATGATCAGGTGGAACGTAGAAGTCCTATGTTGAGTTTGGATTTTGCATCATTAATATATGGTTATTTATCCTTTTATTTCTATGCATATTATATTGGTTTATATGTGTATTACATGGTTGTGATTTCCTTGGTATTTCTGTTGCTATTATGTTGGTTATATATATTTTTTATGACAACAACTATGTATGGCTCTCATCATGTGTTTACTAGTAAATGAATGAACAATGTATCTATGACCTAATGGATGAAATGGCAGCTAATGTGTTGAGGCATCAATGCTTCTTAGCGATTCACAGTTAAGTATGAGACCCCTATGCTTAGATCTGTTATTTACACCTATATATTACATATTTGTGATATGTTTGATGAAATTCCTGTCATGGCTAGTAAGGGTCCGATCAAGGTCTTATTGAAGTAACTGGATTTGTACTGTCATTTCCTTGTTATATTTTTGTTATGAAGGTGTCATTCAGTTATGGGCAGTGACCTACGCTCTAGGCCTCAAAAAGTGGCTCAAATCCTGGGGATGTTGGCACAACATTGAGCAAAACAATCCCTCAACGTTGGTAGGCCTATAGCATGGGAGGGTCTGGGGATCAAGTGGTCCAAAATCATAGTGGGACCCAAGGGCTAGTTGGCAAAAAGGTTGGGATGGTTCTTGAGGGTCATAATGTTGATGTTGAAGGTCTGTATGGTGTGTTTCTGTCGATTCCACTTCCTTAACATGACTTAAGAGGTCGAATCATATCATAGTGGCCTCTCATCGCATTATTACCCCAGTTGGGTGGTTACTTGGGCAGATGTGGGAGGGGGTTATTACAGAGTGATACCAGAGCATGGTTCATCCCTCAAACTGGATGGGTGGTGTGTTGGTTGTTGTACCTTGGAAGACAACTTCTGGTTGAGGGGAGGTCATTGCCCAAGACATTTATTAAGAACAATGAGGAAATAAGTTTGTTGTCCCATTGTTTAAAACCCCATAAATTATAATTATATAGATAGTGTTGCTTAGTCTTCTATGGGATAAACAATATTTCAAAGTGGCCTTCTAATGCTGAATACAATTTTAATGGTAATATAGTAAAAAAGATAATGTAAATCTTTTAAAAATAGGTTACTTAGTGTAGAATATTTTCTCATTAACTTTAGAAGAAATATGTAGTTAGTATGGAATGAAATATAGAAAAGAGGACCACATAATTAAGGTTTTTTAACTTTAACTCACAGGAATCAAATTTTGAAGAACTATAAAGTTAAAGGCCAACAACTTCATTACTCTCTTCTAAATAAGGAAAACATAAGATGAAAGATATCAGGAAACACATATCATACTAAACAAGTGTCTGGAATCACTTTGAAATATTTATTCAAACCCACATGAATATTGAGAATACAAGTAGTTTATGCTTCTGAGGTCCAAAACTCAGAACCTTCATTTCTCCTTTTGAATTGATTTTTATACAAATTTTTAAAAGGGGACCGTTATGAAACTGTCAACTACCAAAACTTCTAACCTCTTAAACTTCTTTGAAATTTCTTATTCTTTCGAACATTACATTCTTAAAATAAGAAAACATAAATACACCATTTCATAAATATTGAAAAATATTGTTGCACGGCAGGTGGCATCGGTTCACTGAGAAAGTTAGGACTCTGGGGCAGTTGAAGATCCAACTTTCTCACTTGTTGTTGTTGTTGACATCTATTCTCTGCAATTTTTTCCAATAGTTGTGTATGAACTTGGTGATCCAGGTGGATATTGGTGGCCACCTACCAAATCCACTTAGACCCCCACCATTGTTTCTTTCAACTTTTCAGTTTCCTTAATTGTAGCCCAGTTTACTATTTTAGCAGTTTTTCGGGTCCCGAACTTCCGGAGCTGTTTTGAGGCCCTAAATGACGTTTTTTTGGGAAAATTAGGAGCAACATGGGTCCATGGACTGATGTTTCTCTTCCCAAATTTGTAGTTATCGAATAGATCTTTCTAACAAGATATTGTGCGTGTCAAACAGAGATCATATGCCAAAGTTACGATCTCGGGAAGTTGATGTACCAATTTACCCAAATGGGGCCCACAATTTGGCGCTTCATCTTCTAGGGTTAGGTTTTGGAATGTTAAGGGTTTTTCATTGTTTCTCAAAAATAAATAGGCATTCGAGCCTCATTGTAACACAGTTCAGAGGCATGTAGCCACCACATCTCTTCTCAGAGATAAGCTACCATTGCCCTAGCTAGTTTATTTCCAACTCTATTTGTAAGCATATTTCAGTATTTTACATTAATGAAATGAAGTATTATTTCCGCTGCATCTCTATGTTTATGGATATCTTTGTAATTTGTTTTGTTCCTGTTTAAATTTGGATCAGTGGTATCAGAGGGGTCTGAGTTTTCTCTGTTTTTCTTTGCATGTCCCCAACAAGGTCGGGATATAAGGAGTTAGGGCTTGAACTGGTCGAACCTTTGCAAGACCAGCCTTGAAAATCCCGACGGCCTCCTATGGCGGATGAAAAGAAAGACGACAGGGCAGGATATCTTATCAAAATCTTGCTCAAAGAAGCCCTCAAGCAACAAAGGAACGCGATAATGGACAACTTCGCCCAGATCCTTTAGCAGCTACCAGGGGCGACACATCGGCTTCCAAAAACTACTCTGGAAACACCACACCGTTTAAGGTACAAGTTAATTTTGAAATCCCCATATTCGAGGGTCAGATAGATGCAGATGTTGTCAATAAATGGTTAAATCTGCTAGAGGGTTATTTTTCTATTCATGATTTTTCCAGTCGAGAAAATATTATTTTTGCTCTTCTCAAAACAGCCCCCCACATCAAGGACTGGTGGGAAACCTATTGTGAGTAGAAGGATGAAAGTACAGGCTCATTGTTTTCAGCCGCACCTACTTGGGATTCATTTTGGGAGGCCATCAAGGGGCAGTACTACCCTGTCGGAAGCTATGAGGATCAATACATAAAGTGGACCATGCTACAACATGGAAGGGACCAAGACGTGCCGAAGTTTACCAATATTTTCCATACCCTTTGCACAAAGTTGGGTATCAAGGATTCGGAGCAGCATTTGATACTCAAATACCGCGGCTGCTTGCACAAGTACATCTTGGAAGAAATAGAATTCCTGAACATCCGCTCGCTTGGCACAACATACCGATATGCCGTCAAGGTCGAACAAAAGTTTAAACAGAAGAAGCGAGACTTTGGATCTACAAATCCAAAGCAAGGGAAAGGTGCCCCCAAACCACAAAAAAAAGGACAAAGCCAAGGCGGGGCAACCCAAGAAAACCTGCCAAAGCTGCAAGTAAAGAACAATGTCGTGAAGCCGAAAAAAGGACACAGGAAAGTGGTGTGAGTTCCATAAGAGCTCCATTCACAACACAAGTGAGTGTTAGGCCAAACAGTCACTGGTGGCCGAGCTAAAGGTTTTAGAATCATATGCATGTTTCTACTCTGAGTCAGAACCCGACAAAGGGAATGACAAGGGGAAGAAGATTATCGATGCAGAGCCTAACGCCACCATTGCCACCATGAAGATCCAAAAGGAGGAACCTGAAGATCTAGAGGAGGAGGAGCGTCTCTTCCACTCCCAGATGTGGGTAAAGGGCTCCCTGCTAGAGTTCATTGTTGACAGTGGGAGCCAAAAGAACCTCATTTCGGTAGAGATTTTGAAGCGGCTGGGCTTACCAACCATATCACATCCACAACCATACACTATCGGGTGGCTTCACCAAGGACAGGATCTTCACGTGAGCCAGCAGTGTCGCCTTCCATACAACATCAAGCCCTTCACGGATGAGGTATTGTGTGACATTGCTCTCCTTGAAGTTTATGATGTATTATTAGGACAACCTTACTTGTGGAAGCGACATGCTGTATATGAATCAAGGCCTCGTGTTGTTATTGTTACTTTGGGAAATAAGTTGTACAGGATACCAGAGTTAGCACCACCTACTACCATCTCTTTGATTACTACAAAACAATGTAGTAAGCTCATTTCCAAAACCGAGAAATTTGTTTTCCTGATGATACGCCCTCAAGGAACAAAGAAGATGGTGGCCACGACCTCCAGACAGGGCCCCTCCACATGACAACTACAGATGGACAAGATCGTCGAGGAGTACGAGGATATCTTCACCTCCCCTGCAGGGGTTCCTCTACACTGTCAGGTCAAGCACTCCATCGATCTAACCCTAAGTGTGTCGCTGCCTAATGGACCAATCTATCGGCACTTTGTTCGTGACAATGATGAAATCAAGAGGTAGATTCAGAAGCTGCTATAGAAAGGTCACATCCGTCCAAGTTCAACGCCCTGTAGGAGCCTGATCATGTTGGTATAGAAGAAGGATGGGACTTGGAGACTCTGTATTGACTATCGGGTGTTGAACAAGATCAGTGTCCGTAATAGGTACCTGATCCCATAGATTGATGACCTCTTGGACCAACTAAAGCGAGAAAAATATTGCACCAAGATCGATTTGAAGTCAAGATACAGCAAGTACCAATCAAACCCTCCGATGTGTGGAAGACTACCTTCAAAGCCAAGCAGGGCCTTTCAAATGGTTGGTTATGCCTTTCGAATTAACGAACGCTCCTGCAACCTTCATGAGGCTAATGGATGACATCTTGCGTCCATTCACCAACTCATTTGTAGTGGTATACTTGGATGACATCCTGATATTTAGCCAGAGTTTGGAAGAACACCCCCACCACATCCGACAGGTTCTCCAAACACTGCGGCAACACAAGTTATATGCCAATTTGGAGAAATGCACTTTTGGCATGACCCAGGTTCAGTATCTAGGATGCATTATTGTTGAAAAGGGGGAACATTTGGATCCATCCAAGATCCAAGTCATTCAATATTGGCCATCTCCAACCACTCTAACAGAGCTTCGCATCTTTCTAGGTCTTGCCCACTTCTACCGCAAGTTAGTGTTGGGATTTTCTCATATCACTTGGCCCTTGAGTCAAGTCACCAAGGGAGGAGCGAAAGCAAAATTCTTTTGGTCTGAATCTCAACATAAGGCATTCACAGAGTTGAAAGATCGCCTCTGCATGACACCAGTGCTCACATTACCAGACTTGCAACAACCATTTGAGGTCAAGGCAGATGCCTCTGACTATGCGATTGGAGCAATCCTCACTCCTTCGCCAGGGCAAGTGGCTCACTAGGGACCAAGTTCAACAGAAGTTTCCTCATCTCACGGAGGAAATCAATGCAATGGGGACCATTGCTTCCTAAGGGGGGAGGAATGATCTAGGTGGATATTGGTGGCCACCTGCCAAATCCATTTGGACCCCCACCATTGTTTCTTTCAGCTTTTCAGTTTCCTTAATTGTAGCCCAGTTTACTAGTTTTAGTAGTTTTTCAGGTCCTGAACTTCTGGAACCGTTTTAAGGCCCTAAACGACGATTTTTGGGAAAACTGGGAGCAACATGGGTCGAATGTTAAGGATTTTCCATTGTTTCTCAACAATAAATAGGCCTTCGAGCCTCATTGTAACATAGTTCAGAGGCATGTAACCACCACATCTCTTCTCAGAGATAAGTTACCATCACCCTAGCTGGTTTATTTCCAATTATGTTTGTAAGCATATATTTCATTATTTTACATTAATGAAATGAAGTATTATTGTTTAGTCAATTTAGTATGTCCTAAATTGCTACATTAATTATCAATCCGGGAGTCGTAAACTGATGAAGTGTGGCGCACTATATGTGCAAGACAACCTCTTTCTTACTTTTTATTATTTTCAATTTTTATTTTGTTTTGGGGGTTTATCTTTGTTTATCTCCTAATGTGAATGGAAATCCTATCCCTGAGTTCTAAGAATACTCTAGAAGGCAAGTATGGATATAGATTTTAAGGCGATTATGTCCTCTATAATGATTTCCAGAACTTAACACTTCAGAAGGTCTTAAAACACACTAGGAATGAAATTAGTACTTGAACAAGAATGGAAATGTGTTGCTATTAAAATCAAACAAATGATGAACTACTGATCATGAAATCACTAACTATGCTACTCATCTAAATACAGAAAAATAAATTAAGCTACTGCACTCAAACAAAGCAAAAACTGCAAACTAATAGAAGTAAAATCAATTCACTTCATTTATATTCCGATAGCTCGCTAGGTAGTCTTTTCGGGGTTAAGCTATGGCTTTAGGAGATAACGTCAATAACATGAGGAATTGATATCTAATTGGAGAAAAATAAAACTAAAATCAAATCACATCATTCATAGTCCGATAGCTCGCCAAGTAGTCTTTTCGGGGTTAAGCTATGGCTTTAGGAGATAACATCAATGATATGAGGAATTTGATATCTAATTGTAAAAAAAATAAAACTAAAATCAAATCACATCATTCATAGTCTGATAGCTCGCCAAGTAGTCTTTTCGGGGTTAAGCTATGGCTTTAGGAGATAACGTCAATGATATGAGGAATTTGATATCTAAACTAACTAACAAAGCAAGTGAATAAGACTGAAATTAAAGCATAATTGGAATTAAAAACTAAGAAAAGCAAAGTCAACAGAGAGGCTAATCTCATGTCACTAGTTATTGCAAAAATTGTATGAAAATGCCTGAGCCTACTCTATCCTGAAACACACACCCTGATCAGTGTTAGCAACAATATACAAAGCTTGAAAAATCATGTACATGAATGAAATGTTAATGTCATAACTAATGAAATATACACAGGTGGATAACTATGAAATATGTGCAATGGAAGTAAGGAAACGACACATAAAAACTTTACAGAAAGAAGGAAACAAAACCTCAGCTAGCAGGGGCCCTCTGCACAGCTTTGGTCAACACACTATCAGCCTAGAATTACGCTCACACAGTCATATAAAACAGAGTCTTATTATATTGCAAAACAGAGGAAGAATCCTCTCGTTACAGCAGCAGGACCAGTTCACGGCACAGTACAAAGACTAATAGCAAAATGACAGCAAAAACTAACTAGTTCTATGCGTTATTTATAAGAAAAAATTTCATAATTGTTTTCCTATGAAACATCTTCAACTGAGGACACATAAAATGACAACATCCGTAAGCTTAGCATAATGGTTTCTAAGATCATTCAATCTATCAAAAGTGGTTGTTGGATTCGCATCGTGGGGGTAGTCTACAGCTATCAAAATGAGCCCATGGCTCTAGGAATGGTTCCGGATCCTTCACGTGTTTGAAAACAGAGTCCTTCTTGCCGTAGAACTCTTCGTTGACCACCGTTTGACCAAGGGCTTCCTCTGCGAATTTGGCTGAACCAATAGGACTTGATCCATGTCCAGGTCATTCCTAACTTGCCCACGTGCCTCGTTTTGCTTGATGACACTTGCAACCTAGAGATCAATAAAAACAGCTGCAGAAAGTTGAATCAGCTGTGGAAAGTGGCAGCATTCTGCAGCTAATGAGTAAAATCTAAGTCAAACAACAAACAAAAAAACATAGTTAGAAAACCGCTTAAATGCTCTTTTGGAATTAATATGTAATGTTGTTTGATATCTTATGAGGTACTAGTGATGGGCAAAAGTCTAGGAAAGTGTGTAGGAGAGATGTAATTTCAGGGCTCAACAATTATTTCCATTGCATCTCTGTGTTTATGGTTATCTCTATAATTTGTTGTATTCCTGTTTAAATCCGGATCACTTGGACTATTGACAAACCTAGTATGTGCCATTCTGAAAATTGTAATCATGTTGTATGTTGGCCTGTCAACAAAAAGGGTTCTCATTAACCACAATAGTTGGAAATATCTATGTGTTCACAATTGTTGCCCCTTAAGCATTGTTGTTCTCTCATGAGCATAATTGATTTTTCTCTTGGCCTCCACCAATAAAGTCTCATAGGTCTCCCAGGGTAACAAATTTCCTTGTTGGTTTGAACATGAAGGCAAACCTACTCTAGTTCTCTTATCAAAATCAGTATTAAATTTCATCACAACTTCTTTAACCTCTGTCAATTTTGTCTATGATATCTTCCTGTATAATTTTTTCTCAATCATTTTATTTATTTCCAAGACATACTCATTTTTGTCTTCAACTCCTAATTCCCTTAACTTCCGTGAAGATCTTGAGTTAAGGAAACTAATCACTTTCTTAGCAAACTTAGCTCTCTGTTGTAATTTTTCTTTTTTGGAAATGATTAAATTTTCCAAGTCTCTGATAATAGTTTTATCCTCTACAACTATAGATAATAATTCCCAAATATTCTTTACAATATGAATTATATCATTCCACAGAACCTCTCTTGCTTGAAAAAGGGACATATTTCCCTTAAGTTTTTCCTTTAATTCTTTGATCTCTTATGAAGGAGTCTGAAAGTCATTTCTATACTTCAAAGTGTTTTCTTGGGACATAGCCAACTCCCTTTCAATGGATTTTATAATTTTCAGAGAAATATTATAATCTCTTTGAACTTTCTTCATTTCATTTTCATATATTTGCAGCTTAGTCATTACTCTAGTTAATTTGTCAGCTGAGTCTTCAGAATCTAGATGTAATAGAATAGTAAAAACATGAAAGTCAATTTCCTATTATAAAACATAATTCATCTCCTTCAACTTGGAAATTTCATCATTTCTTTGTAAAAGTTCATTTGTCAAAGTTTCCTTTTCTTTTTCCACTTGTGCTACTTCTGAAACCATAGGATGTTCCATAGAAGGTAACTTCAATTTCTTTCTAAGAACCTAAATCTCTATTTCATCTCCTTGCAACAACTTTTTAACAAAACTTCTATCTTTTGGATTCACACCAATTTTAACAATCAATTTATTCAACTCTTCGTTTTGAAAGGTCAAAGCTCTAGAATTTTCTTTTTCTAGTTTTAATTGACCACTCTCTCTAACAAAGCTTTAGCTTTTCTAGCAACCAAGGAAGTTTTGCTCAAATCACTATATATCAATTCTCTAGTCTGCCTATGTAAATTTATTTTGTTAGGTAGTGGGATCTCTCTAGCATTTACTGTCAAGTTGAAAGTCTTGAAACCTTATGAGGAAGATACAGTGAAAGTAAAGGGGTGAGAGAAATATAGTTTTAGCTAATTCCTCTAAAGGTCCATGGCAGAAATAATTCTAGTCTGGTAATCTGAAATGGACTAAGCTTCTAATTGGGACTCCATATTTTCTTTAAATTTTCTTTCTCTTTTTTCAATTTGAGAATATAATTTCTCTACAATTGGAATAGAGCTCTAAGCAACCTCTTTTGGAACATTAGAAGAAGGTGTGAAAATAACTTCCCCCAATTGAAATTGGAAACCTATTGATGGTGAACAATTGTCCCCCTCAGACAACTTATTCCTCTTAGCACATTTATCTGTTTCTTCTTCCAAATCAATAACATCTTCACTTCCTCTTTTCAAATTCTTTTCACTTGGATGGGGAGTTTCAACCTCCATCCCTCTTGAAAGACTGGTTTGTCCTCCATTTGCTAGCTTCTTGACATCTAGTTGAGGCTCATGTACATAGGGAGCATAGGAATTCTCCACTCTTCTATTTGAAATAATATGGTGAGGTTCATATTCCCATTTCTCGCCCAACTCCAAATTCATATCTTCAAGAATTTTATGAACTTCTCCTATGGCTTGCCTAAAATTTACAATAAAAGGTTCGACCGTCCTTGGCAATTTAAATAAATGCCTCTTATTTCCTGGAAAAAAAATCTACTTGATCAACATTCAAACTTTTCCTAATAAATTCTAATGAAAATAATCTCATAAGCTCACATGCGGGGAGTTTGAGGGGGCAACTTCTGCTCTATATAATATGATTTATGCATAATGTTCAAATAAAGAATAATCACCTATTTTGACATCTATACTGGGCTGAATAAAGGACTGGGCCTTTGGTAGTATACAAGGTTAAGGAGAGTTTTTTATGATTGAATATGCAACTGATAAAAAATTAAGTGGAAAAATACCTCAACCCCTCATTATTTGCATTACTTCTTACAACATTTATCCAAAAGACCACTGACTTCTTGTTCTTATGAGGATCCATGATATTCAATCCCAGGTGCATAAATATTTCAACATGAACATACAAAAATAGATAAGTAACCAAAGAGGGAAAAATTTGAAACATCTGGTGAGGGAAAGATTTGTTAATTGAGAATTGACCATATTTTCCCAAAAAGCAAGTATGTCAAAAAATGTTTCAGGATTCATCATCAAACTGAACATTCCCAGGATAACTCTGTCAATAACAGTTGTGTCTTCTCTTCCCAAAATCTTGGCCACCATTTGAAGAATAGGTCTGACCTCCTCAACAAAAGTATCCAGATGGAAGTGAGTGGGTTCCAAAGGCAAATGATTCCCAGTGGGCATTAAAAAGAAAGTTAATTGAGTATAATTTTACCCAAATAGATTTTGAAAGGAAGAAACAAGATTTCTTCTGAGAAAGAAGTATATGATTTCAAATAAGGAAAACACAATGCTTGTTGGATCAAAATGGAAGACAATTGGAAGATATTCCCCCCAATTTGTTCATGACAAAACATTTTTGTGGATACAAGGCAAATACTAGCCAATAGCTGTATTCTGGGAAAACATATGTTTGAGGAATCATATACAAGACCTAATAGTAGAAACATATACAAGAGACTCTGCCTGGTTAAGTAAGACATATTGGTGAAATTTTATGAAATCAATAGAGAAAATTGGGTCAAATACATCCCTTTTGGTGTCCATTAATGGAATATGAGAAGAAGAACGTGCTAGAATGACTTTCTTGGACATTTTGACAAGTAGGATGCAAGAGATGTCATGAAAATACCTTATTAATGACGATTGATATTGATTAGAGCTATAATTTGTAAAATCTCAATCCACAGAAGTAGGAGAAAGGAACAATGATGAATGGAATGGGCCGGAGTAACGAGATTTATTGAAAAAAAGAAAAACGAGAGGTAAAACGGAAATAAATGCGTACGTGTGGTGTTTGAATTGATGACATAGTGACAAGATGGATGAGGTGACAGGTGACGTGGTTGATGAGGTGGGAGAGGGGTTGCGGTGACAGGATGGTGATGAAGCAGTGACAGAACAAATAGATAATAACCACATTCACTTACCGACGTTTTTCGGGGGTACGCTCTTGTATAGAGGAAATCTAATGGAGTCCCCCCATAACGTATATAAACCGTCGAGTTGTCCCCAACAGAGATCTCCGAAAATATTTTTGGAGGCACTCAATGGGCTAATCGTCAGGCATGTAGTGCCGCCGGGTTTGCCCCATCCAATGGGTCTTGTGTGTACTCTTCATCACACCCAACAAATCAATTGACATTTAAGCTCTGTCGACTTTGGTTAATGGGGACCCATCATAATCTGTTTACTTCTAATTTTTCATTAGAACTTGATCAGTGTTGCTTAATCCACCATTAAAAATTAATTAAAATTCAAAATCAAAACCTTTGCCTTTGATTTTCTTTTATTTTTTTTTATATTTTTTTTTTTATTTTTTAAGTACACACGCACACACATATATATTTTGAATACATGGAGAAAAGTAACATGAGCTACAACATTGATCATGCATTCATGTCAGTTGCATATGTGTTTCTTATGCTTTTAGTCCATGTGCTTGTTGCATTTTCATGGTGTTGATCATGGTTGAATGATGTTTCCATGTGATGGTTGATGGTGTTGTTGTGGGATGTGTTGTCATGAGTGTATGGTTGTATATGCATTTGTATGCATGTCGATGTCTATATGTTGTTATGAATGAATTGTCATGGTTATATTTATGCATGTATAATAGTTCAAACATGCACTCTGAGGTCGTTGTATACAATTAGGTCATCATGATTATATTGGTTTGTTATGATGCTAATATGTTGGTTGAGATAGAGAAGGAGATGCATATCATTAAAGTGAAGTTGCAGCATTGGACATTGATGCAAGAGTAGGTTTTCATGGAGATTTGTATTGTGGGCATGTTGTTATGTAGGTTAAGGATTGTTATATGCACTATGGTTATGTGTATGCCTTTCATTTATTGATGTTATGGTTTCATACATGATAAATGCTAGTTGATTAGTGTAGTCATATGCTCATGTGTTGAATAGTCATGAATGATAGTAACATGTGGTGGTATGCATTGATATTGTTGTTTAATGTTAGATAACTTGATGATCATGTTATATGTTGTTGATGAGTATGTTATAGGTCAACTTGTTATTACATGATAGTTAGCTTGATGATCATGTTATATGTCATTGATGAATATGTTATATGTTAACTTGTAGATAGCTTGATGATTATGTTATATGTTGTTGATGAGCATGTTATATGTTAACTTATTGTTGTTATATGTTAGTTAACTTGATGATTAGGATTATAGCATTAATATCTTGATGTTACATGTTAGGGCCTAAATCTACCTTAGGCTGAGAGAGGCAGAATCTAGGGTAACATCAAACCACGCTTAACCTAGTAGCTAGCCCTACCAGGTTAGGAGAGAGCTCTCTCCTTGTCAATCTCAGGAAAATATGATCAATGAGGTTTGAGATGACTGATGTAAAGACTGATTTTAGGCTAGGTATATGCTTAGAGGAATTTGATTGAATTTGATGTTGGTTTGTTGGCTCAAATGTGAAAGGCAGATTTGGGTCCGGGGAATGGACACAGTCTTGCAGAGATCTCTATGGGGCGAGTGTCATGCGGAAAGAGTTATTTTTGCGGAAAAACCTAACCTCCCTAGGAGTCTAAGACTCTCTAGTGACAAACAGAACAAACAAGAGCAATCCTTCTCTAAATATACA